>JAPYYT010002749.1:0-22105 GCA_030522565.1 Ceratosolen corneri | reverse complement strand
CGAGTAGTGAAAGTGCTGTATATACGTCTCATTTGTGTCTTATCTTATCGATTTAGTTTTTCAATTATTAATATAGTTTTTCTTTTTATTTTACAAAATTAAATAGCAAAAAAATTGTACACCTTTTATTTGTGTTAATTATATAATAATAAGAATTGAGTTGAATATAACTTATCACAAAGCAATAAATGAAAGTGCCTTCATTATTCATTTCGAATAATAAATGAATCGATTGAGTTCTCATATAATTTCATATTATCTTTCCCTTCTTTTGTATGTGCGAAAGACGAATTGAAGACAAGGGGTGCACCTTTTACTCTAAAGTTCCCACAGAATGTATTCCTGCAATAAAGTTTATTGCCTTGTTGGTTGGTTAGTGCGAGCACACACAACACAGTTTGCTGATATGCTATGCGGTGCATTCGTCACTTCCCTTCCTCTCCTTATATTCCACACTAGTCATTCTTCCTTCTATTTGTATACACCGGCACGCTAACGCCACCCCCGCCCACTCACCGGCCGCACGCACGCACGCACGCACGCACGCACGCACGCACGTATGCAGACGTATTGTAAACGGGCACGAAAAACTCGTCAGCACCATTGGTCAATGATTGTAAATGGCACGATGGTATGGATATGCAGCATTTAACGGTGAAAATTTCGAAAAAGAGCTCGGGCCCATACGAGCCCGTTTGCTAAGTAATATTTTCCCGGTTAAAAATGTGCGCACCTTTGCTTTCCATAATTTGACCTTTATGCCCTTCCTAAAAGCGATTATAAGGATAAAGTATAATAATATGAAGAACATAAAGTGCCCGGCAATTTATAAATCAATAGAACGTAATCGAGCTGATTTTCAATAATGTACGAAAATTTTTTTTCCAAAATATTCCGAGGCGATGGCGTTTCATAAAACTGACGGCATATCGTATAACACAGAGCCCAGCGTCATAAATAAGGGACATGATATAAATCGAACCTGAAGTTTTCCCAGCTAAATACTTTACGAAGTAAGTAGTATACGGAGTTCCTCGGCTCTTCGATTCCCCGCAGCTCAGCCCATACGTGCACTCGCGAGCAGCGACTCTCATTCGAGGCTTTGCGTGCAAAATCTTCCGCACCCCCTTCCGCGCCACCCCGCGGCCCTGTCGTCGTCGACCCTCGGCTTCTTCGACGTGGCGTGCCACGATGGAGCGGAGCACGGGGCGACTGCGGGGACTTTAATGTTCTAGCGGGAGGAAGAGCGGAGACCGCAGCGAGCGCAAGAGATCGCGGCGTTTCATCTGGGGCATTAAAGTTCGCTTAAAGGATAGGCGCATTAAAAGCGGCAGCTCGAGTTGGCTCCTCGGCCGTTTCGTGCAGGGGCCGCGTAAAGTTTTCTCCCCCGCGCTCGATCTTGATAATAGAATAAAATTCACTGGATCACATTTTATCTTTTCTGTTTGATAAAGCGAGCCCAAGTAGAAAAAGGAAGGGACAGTCCTCGAGTAGACAGACTACGAGCAAGAGTCCAGATATTAATCTTGCGTTAAAAGGCCGTCGGGGGCTGAAGGTGCGAAGTTTACGTTGCATAACTTTTTTTTTTGCCAGTCGTTGGTATCTTTGGTGGTGGGCTGGGTGAGCGCATGGCGCTGATGGGGCTGGCTCGTCGAGGGTGGGGAGAAAGCCGAGGGCACGACCGGTATCTGCAAGCCACCTTTTAAACGGCTTTCCGTAAAAACCGTGGTTTTATATATAATCGCGATAGTGGCAATTGCTCACGAGATATCAACGCCCTCGCCAAAGTGCAACGGCGTGCGAAGAATTTTTAATGGATACCTGTGTAGAAACGGTGTATAGCTACGCCGTCGCTCTCTCATACACGTTGTAAGATTTATGAGATCGTTGAATTTTAATTAATGGCCGCGTCAGCATGATTACATGATGTAGCTCGTTGACTTTAATCTTGTAAATACCTTGACTTGTAATTACTTAATAAAATTGTTGCCGCTAATCAGGGATCCGCTTGAGCAGAACGGAGAAAAATCCCTCGGCAGGCTATACTTCGAATAATTATTATCATCTTCAATGGTTTCACCGCGACGTGATTTAGCTCTAGCTAAGTCATGACTCAAGTTCGGCGCATAGGTAAAGGATAAGAGCTGGTTTGCTTTCCGCGCAGCATCGACTTAAATATTATAATCCGAAGGCATATAAAAGCAAACTCCTGCGTAAAATAATTTCAGGTATTAATTACGTAACTTTCAGTTTCCTTTGTTAAGTTGCACAAGAAACTTGACGTCTACGTTCAGTAAAGCTATTTTCTTTGGGCCCGTTCCTGGATACGCGTTTCCTCGATTACGATAATTGGGCATGCATAAGGCAATCAATATATTGCCTCTTGAGTGTACCGAATGGAAATGCACATGAGAATGAAGCTAAATGTTAAATCGGAAGCTACAGTTAGATATAGTAAAAGTCTAGGTAAACAAACGACCAACAGCGAGGCAAACGCCGCATTAAGTTGGGAAGACTCGCAATGTGAGTATCCTTGCCTCCCTCGATCGGGGCTTGAAAGCCTCCACTGCACGTCGGGCGCTCGAAACAAAAAGAAACACAAGAACAAAAAGGTGAGGGTAGCGATCGTCCTCGAGAAAACCAGTCGAAGATTTATAGTAAAAGTCGACGCTGTCGTTACTTCGACTTCCCTTATTCTCCTCCACGCCCCTTCATTTTTCCATCTCAACGAGACAAAGGGGCCAAAGGGCCCCGCGGCTCAAATCCCCGCACCAGGCCTGAAAGATCGGCTCGGCCCGGGCAGCCAAGTTTGCAAAGTTAACTTGGCCTCGTGCGCGAGGCTTGGCTTGGCTGGTTAGTTAGTTGGTCGGCTGGTTTGCCGCCCGGCTACTCTTCGTGGTTTTGTTGTATCGACTCGCTCTGGCCTCTCCTTGCTTTGGAGCCGCCCCCCCCCTCCCCCGTTCGCCAGGCCGTGCGACAGAAACGAATGGAGGGCCGCGCGCGCGCGCGCGCGCAAGGTATCAGCGCGACTACCGCGCGTATAGTATTGTAACGGCTACGACGAAGAGGAGAAAAAAAAGATGCGGTCCTCATGTAAATTGCCCGCCAGAAAAACAATGCCCCGTGTGTTCTTGTACGTTCCGGCTCGAGCTTTCTTGCTCCTCCCTAGCCCCATTCCATTTATCGAAGGTGATTAATGCATTTTTTCCATGCCTCCGTTTGCTTCTTTTTGCATTCGGGAGAGTAGCTGTCATTAGAAATAGTTTTATCCGTACAAACTTTGTTACACTTTTCTTTTTTGTTTGCTTATTGATTTTCAATTGGAGAGCGAGATATTAATCATTCATCCGAGAGTACGAAGTTATTAAAGTGAAAGAAAAAATTCACGCAAAATTGATTGAATAATTGGTTCGGACGCTCTTCTGTAATTATACGTTTTGATTTTGTAAATTTTCGTCCACACCATCGCTACTTTTGCACAACACAGTGTTTGTTGAGTTAAAATTTTCTTTGTAATAATATCAAATTTGCCATAATTTTGGTCTAAATTCCAATCTAATTAACATTGAACAGCGTGGAATTAAATGAATTAGTAATTTTTTTTTCAAAATACAAATAATACGTTAGTTCGTAGGCCAAAATACAATTTTTACGTGCAGTGTTAGGAAAAATGAAGGAATAAAATTAATTCAGTAGTATGTATAAATTGAGTAAAGAGAGCACTTTCAATTGTAATAAAATATTAAAATTTTTCATTCCTGTATGAATAAAAATTTATTATTACGAAAACGCGGTAAGACAGAAAGCAATAAAATTAATACTACGTAATAAATATAAAATCTCCTTGGTACTCACGGAACTAAACTTTTGAAAGTTAAAAGACTTTTAGGGATCTCTGAAGGCAGGTCTTTAAAATGTTTAAATGACTCTTTAACTGTCGATCGAAAAGGAGTCCTTAAATCCTTCAAAAAGTATTTTAAAGTGAAATTAAATTTTCCTAATAGCTTATCGCATATGTTGTAATATAAAATTTGATATGAATTTTTTTTTGCGAATGTTTTGAGATAAAATTAATTAATACATTTTTCTATATAAGTAAATAGGATAAATTTTTTTTTGCTAATTTTATGAAATTCTCATGTTTTTTGATAAATAATAAATTCACTGGATTCCTGCATACTCCGATATAATATAAAATCTTCAGATTGAATTATTTTAAAATTATTTTTCAAGTAAAAAATTCATACTTTTTAAGAAATTATTGAAACAGTTAGTCTACAAAATGCTTTAATAAAATTAACGAAATTCCATAAGTATTGTTTATGTAAATTTATTGCAATTCTTATTTCCTACGAATCGAATGGCTATTAATAGAGAGGGAATCTGTTAAAACTTAAAATCAATCAAGGAAGAATAATAGTAAATGTAAATAATATTACTTAATGAATTGACTAAATTTTTCTTATAAATGCATTTAATTTTGTTGATATTTTTAACAGATACACAAATAGGTATTTTGAAAAATAGTTTAAGCTAATACGTCATCTGCGTTAGCTTAAACGAAAGTGCTAACATAAAGCTTTGAAGTTACAAATCATAAAAGTAGCAGGCAGGACTGCGAGATCGTGTAGCTCAGACTTTTTATGATGCGTAAGTAGTTTTATTTTCACGTTTGACGGTAACTCTCATTAGAATTGTGAAACTAAAATAAAGCTACATAAAATGCGTCGCCGCAAAATAAAGAGATCTAAATACTTTAATGCTACTGATTTTATTATGAAAGCTTAACTATTATAACCCCAAACTTTTGTAAGTTTGTCAAATTTACTTTATGTTCCTTTACTATATAAATATTCAATCTGCAACTATATTTTACATAAAAAACCAAGAGAATTATTTCCTACCTGTTATAAATTTTATATGCCCGTTCTAAGAGTTTTAGAAAAGCTATTTTATCACCAGAAATACAAACTAACACTATTACTTTCTACAATATAAATTTGCCAGACTGGTAGGATCATTACAACAATAATATTTGAACTATCAATAAACGAACCAAATACTGATTGATTTATAATGACGTCAAAACGTCAAACTGCTCGAAATCAAGGCGAAGTTGTCATTCTCAGAACCTATATACAACTGAGCGTGAACAACGATAAAGACCAGCTTTAATCGGAATTGCTAATTTCGTTTAACAATGTTCAAAGTCAAAGTTAAGCTTGGAACACAAGGGGCCAATACTATAATGGTAACAGTCAACAGGTTTGAATAGCAATCAGATTCAAACGCGAACTGGCCAGGATGCTTCATCTTCTTTAGCTTGCAACCAAACGTGTTACCTAAAATTCTTTTCACCAAGATTATACGTCAATTAATGAACATATCCTATAAAAGTTTGTAAAATTCGTTATGTTTCTATACAATTAGTAGTTTACACTGTATGTATTATGACGTATTTTGCTATCAACATTTATAAATATCAGTATTGTTGATTAATTTAATAGCTATTTTCATTGAAAAATTTAGATAGTATTAAATTTATTTTATAATTACAATTATTGAAGTCTTTTTCTTCTATACATATGTAGATAAATAGGCAGGGAGAATGAAAGAGGCGGCGGAGAGTGAATGCTTAAAAAAAGATGTTTATTCAAAAGATGATTTATCTAAACATAAGATCTAAAAATAAGATATTTATTGTTGAGCGGCATTATTTATGTAATATTGTTTATGTATTAATTTATGTATATTTATGTAATAATTTATGTAACTCTTTTTTATTGCAGTTACATTGACAGTTTCACATATAAATGCCATCATATATATTTATATCTAATTGGACGCATATGCATAATACACAGGCAACAACTGCAGTATTGCTTATGCACAGGATTCATATAAGGATTGTCGTGAAAAAACTAATCGACAGAAAGTGTGCGATTTTTCAGTGAATATATATTGAACACCGAAGAACAAAGAAAAATGTCCAATTGGCTTAAAAGAGCATAGTTTTTCTGTTTTTTGCACTGTCGTAAATAAAACCAAGAGAATAGGGTTTTGTTATGATGATTGTAATAAATTATTTGAAATTCTGAAGTATTTAACCGAAATTTCATCTGCAAAACCCCACACACACACACACACACACACACACACACACACACACACACACACACACACACACACACACACACACACACACACACACACACACACACTGTAATAGATATTATAAAAAGAATAATTCGTTTCTTATTTTATAAATTCTTGCGTAGAACAGTAAACTTTAGATTACTACAAATTTACAATTCGACGCGCCACATTTCTACTAAAAATAAATAATTATAATTACGCAATAATAGCGCAAGACGCGTTATTCTTCATAAAGATTTTATTTATTTATTTTTCACTCCTCCAACAAATTTTATAAATGAAGAATAAACAAATTTATTTCACTGACTCAAAACTGAAACAAACAAAATATCGGAGTAGCATGTTCTCAGCATTTTTGTCCTCTCATCTTCACAACTTTCGGCCAACATCAGCGCAAACTGCTGTACACCAATTTTACTCCACAACAAAAGCGACTCCGAAAACAGCTGCGTCAGGGATCGACAATTTAGGACAACAAAGTCAGTTGAGCTTCGCGAGGCTTCCACGGCGGAAATTTCCCTGTCCAAATTGTCGCGGCTTTTTTCCTTCATTTGAAATGCATAGACGTAAACACACTGCTCCGTGCCCTACGCATATCGATTCCTTACAACGAATGGGCATTTCTCATTAAGCACGCTTACCCTGGGAAATTATGAAGCGAGTTTAATTGTGTGGGCTCCTTCACATCTGCAAGCACATCGAGAGCTACGTAGCCACGGCCATTGAATGCTCGTCATTACTGCGGCTTGCAAGTACTCGCTAAAACGCGAATGAAGGTGGTGTAGTGCATGGCAATGGCGGAACGAGTCCGTCCTGAAAGGAGGGCAAATTGCTCGTCGATTTCCCAGGCTTTTCTTCTTGGAGGCTGCTTCAAAGTCTTGCTACATGTGTCGTAAACTTGTAGAAAGGCTGCTTTTGTCGAAGATTATATAATTTTATTAGTGGTGCTTGAGTAGCCTTATGGATAAGTTAAGGAGATTATTCGCCCATGCGGTATTTATTTATTTGGCCGTATTTATTGTATAAATTTACATTTTTTTAGAAATTGTTGGCATAGATATCGTTTATACCAGTCAATGCCATATTATGTGATCTGATTTATTGTACAGCCGTTGTCCCACTAATTCAATTTTACTAAATTTAGGACTAAATGACTTTGGAATTATGGAATTTGGAATGATGATTAGATTTCGTCCAATAATCGTCTACTATCTTTATTTACTGTTTAGCATGCAAACTTATTACCTTAGTTTAATAAATAATCAATCAATTTCTTTCTTCTTCTTTGTGTGACATTTTTTTTTCTTGTTTTCATTCGCTATGTTTTCCATTATACTTTTGTGCTATAAAAGGGTAGCATATATATTGCAATTTAATGAAGCATTAATGAAGGGAAATACCATCATTGACAAATACAAGATTTTCGATAATCAATAATTTTTCGATAATACCGGTTTTTATTTTTTTTATTATATTTTATAATTTTTATAATATCGGTTTTTATTTTTTTTATTGTATTTTAATATTTAATATTTTTTATAAAAGTTTTTTCTTCTTGACACTTTGCATAATTTTCTAAATAAATTATTTAATTTTATCGATGGATAAGATTATTTACTTTTTTTATACTTGGTTTGTTTTTATAGTTGGAAAATTTTATTAGAATATTTCAGAATTAGAAAGCACAAAAAAAATTAATAAACAAAAATTCATTAAAATAAATGTCTAGCAATAAAACATTTTTAAGTAAAATTTTGTTTTAAAAAATATCTGCTTAAATTTAGACTAAATTTAATTTTTATTGAATCTTGGTCTTACCAATGAAACTAATTAAACGACTTTAATTCTACAATTGCTGTCAAAGTAAATTTTTACTATAATCGGAATGAATACTTTTTCAATTACAAGGGTACATTTTTTAATTCACTAAAAGTAAAGGAAAATTTATCAAGTATAATTCAATTCAATTAGTTTGAGCTTCAAAATATTTTAAAAATATATTTTCAATTCATAGTTACTTTAAATTTTAATGATTTGACTTTGACCAATTGTCTCTAAGAAAAGCCATTATTTCACCTAAGAAATGATATTTGAATTGCTCTACAATGTTCATTGAAACTATTAATAAAGAGCTTAATTTTCACGAATTAACTAATGCATAGTTAGAGCGGTAATTATACTTTATGAGTTAATTTATTATTTATGAAATAATTCTATGTGCTTCCTCATTTAATGCCTAATTTTCCAAAATCCGTAAGGAAATCTCATTGTTAGTCTGAAAAACTGTATTAGTATTAATAATATTAGGAATTTTATTAAAATATTATTAGTATGTTCGTTGTTTGTAATCAAAATTAATACTCAATATATTATATATTAATACGTACCTTCTTCAAAAAAAGATAGTTTTAAAGAAATATTAGTATTTTTTAAATTAGCAAGAGTCACTATTAATTATTAAATTATTTTAATTGAGGATCTTTTTTCTACTTCTTATATATATATCATTTCATATTTTATATTAAATATGATTTCAAATTTTCTAGATAAATTTTTAATCAAAAATACTCATAAAAATAACGGAATTTAGAAAATTTATGAAATGGAAATGCAAGAATAGAATTTATATATATGTATGTGTGTTCGTGTGTGCGTGCGTGAGGGCGCGCGCGTGTGTGTACGTGCTAGCATGTGTATAAACGTTAAGATAAACGAATGAGAGTATAACCAGCATAAGTACAATAATTTGTTGCTACAATCAATGTTACTTAAGTGGCATAAGCAATTGGCAAAGAAGCCGTGAGGTTTCAAATTGATTTGGAAACAAGCCAATTGAAAAAGATTTTTTCCCTTTCTTCTTTAACTTTTCCTACCATATTTAATAGTCTCTTCTCCCTTGTTCCCTTGAATATATTTTTAGACATCCTATAAATAAGCTGAATTCACAGTTTCCCTCTCCTTTACATTTAACTTCAACTTCATCTCTTTCTCCTTGTTTAACACACTGGTTTTATTCTACAATATGCGTAATTGGTTTTATTACTTGAACATACTAGGAAGAATGAAGAGAGATAGAGGGAAAGAGAACTGAGAAAATAGAGGGAGAATCAGTTTGCATGCTGAAGAACCGTACGAATGTTGGAAGACAGCAAGGGAAATAAGGGAGGGAATAGAGGCGTTTACACGGCATTGCCCACCGTCGTCGCTATAAGGTATTTCATCGAGGAAAATCGTCGACTATTTTGAGAACATGTTTTGAGAATGTGCGTCATTTGTAAATATTTGTTGAAACTCAGGAATAAGCGAATAAATTTGTAGCTATCTCTGTTTTTTCGCCCGTAAAATCTTTCACTTTTTTATATATTACTTCCTTCGACTCTTTCGAATTCTATTGTTATCATTCTTATCTTTCCCTTATTAGGATGTTGACTATTTCATATAGCATTGTAATTTAAATAAAGGATTAAAATTGTATTACAAATTAATAGTTTTCTTAAAGGACACTATTTCTTAGATGTTCTTTTGTACATGTCGTGTATCATTTTTAAGTATCAGTTGATGCATTTTTTAAAAACCTGTGTAACGTCTGTTTATATAATGAAAATTCAAATTATTAATGCTTATTATACGAATGATTGAACATTTGTAAATATAAAATAAAATTAAGAATGCAAATAATAAATAAATATCTCACTAACCGTATGAATGAATATTATTAATTTAAAGTATAAATCTGCATATATATATATATATATATACGTATTTAATGCAATATAATCAAGTGTACGAAAAAAATTTTTATAGTATAATTAAATTTTAAGAAATTTTATGTCTGTGCTGTATATTATATACATGATAATTGCCAAAATAGTTAATAGTACGTACACGTATACGTTTCAGTCTAATATATTATTCTGTCTGAAAGTTGGTTTAATTTAATACCTTTAATATTTTCATTGTATTAGAATTAATTGCCGATTATAATAACGGTTATTCAACTCATTTTCGGGTAATAAAAGACATCTTTATGAAGCACATGTGAATTTTCAACGTTAATTTACCGAGCAATTAAAATGACTGGATCAAGTTTACTTCTGCGGTAGTTTGCAATTCAATCATTACTTTGATGAAGAAAACAACTATTTATTAACGTAGCGATTACACTACAAATAACAACTTGAAATGTTTCATTTAATTAGGAATTAAACAGCAATGATGCCCAATTAATGATTACATACATAAACATCTATTATCATCAATGTCGTGTTGTCATTCGATATAATTAATGAACACAGTCTGCCAAGTTAAATTAAAAGTAAATTTCTCGAACTTTGTCGCACACTGGACTTAGTTTTTAACTTGACGATTATAACTTGGATGATTATATATATGCCTTCAACAAGTTAAACCGATGCGACAGAGGACTCGGTCACTCTTCCATTTCTATGTCTCCTAAATGAGCATTTGATTTATTATTTATTATCTTTACTCTTTACACCGGAAAATACGCTGTTTTTCATTTTTTATAAGATGTCCTCATTTAAAAATCATTTTTTATAGGATGTCCTTTAAGAATATCGGATAATGCATTAGGTCACACAGTCATCTTTGTCTTTCGTCGAGAGTAAAGGACTGCAACCCGCCATCGAATTCGCGGTGACGTGCACCATACGTAGATGCGGTCGTCGAGATATTGTAAAGAGCCATAATTACGTTTCATTCGCGGCTTCGGGCAATAAATTTAGAGATCTTCCGACGTGATAGCCTTGGCCGCCAACGCTGTAGCACGAGGAGGCGTAAACGAGGGGACGATAATTCACTAGCCGCTGGAACAACAAGTAGTGGTGATCGCACGGGGCTGCTTTTCCTCAATGCACGCACAACATAAGTTTTAAAGAAATTTTGGGAGAGGTGAAGCCTTGTGAAATGAATTTGTATTGTTTTTCCATGTAGTAAAATATCATCAGACAACTACCAGGAGTAAATATTTTTTAGTGGACATTTATTATTGAGATTTTAGAGTGTTTTTACAAAGCATTTTTTACTTAAAAGCATTGTTAAATGTTTACTTAGCAAAGATTGTAAGTCATATCTGGCTGTGAGTAAATATTAAAGGAATCGTATTTTTCCAATCTATTACTTATATGTTAGAGATTAAAAATAATTAAAGAATATTTGAAAGCAATTGTATAGTGTTTAGGTATTGTTCTATTCTAAAGGGAATTGCGTAATTATATAAAGCACTAGATGTCTTAGTCAATAAACATAGCATATTAAATAATACAGAAAATTTTTAACTTATGCTCATAAGTTTTACATAAAGCAAACTTCTCTTTTATTTACAAATTATGTTAAATATATCTTGAAACTCAATTAATATTTCTTTCACACTATTTAATAGTAATTGAATCATATTTCTTTTTAAATTTTAAACTAGGTAAGTTAAAATAGTAGTAAATTAGCAGTGTTAATGCAAAGTCGTTCATCGATAATAACGAACACTTGTTAAGTTATTAATATATTATTAATAACTAAATGATATGTATATTTATTTACATATTTATATATATTACATATTATATATATTTATATAAATGTATAAATAGATTATTAATTTCTATGCATTTCTATTCATTTAATCGATTGTAGATACACATGAATGAATAATACCATAAATTATGACCACAAATTTATAACAAGTTTATAAATGTATAAATTTGTATAATATAACTATGATTGTCAAAATCAAGAATATTAACGTTTTATAAATATCTCGTGAAAAAGTAGGAGTTTCAATATTTTTCACAATTTTTAACATATACTTACTTAATATGTTGTTTGTATCTAGCTATTTGGGTATGAATATTTTTGGTTATCATTTTTTTTAATTAGAAATTATAAGCATTTTCATGAAATAAAATTAGAATATACTTTTTCAATATTTGTAAACTATTTTTTTATTGAACTTGAAAAACAGAAAATAATTTTGAACTTGAAACACTTAATCTAATATTTATGTATAAAAGAACTTTATATTTAAATTCACAGTTTGGAAAATAAATATAAAATGAAAAATTGATGAAAAAAAGATAATTATTTAAAAAAATTATTTAAATTACTATTTTAATATAACTATAATAAATATTTTTTATTATTATATTAATATTGGTAGAAATTTGTATTATATTTAATTGTAATTAAAATCCTCATATTTAGAATTATTTGTTTGATTATTTCCATTAAAAATTTTAATATTTTTTACAAATCAAAATATTAATTCAATTCTTTTATTCATTAAACAATTGGATCATCATTATATCTGTATAATTTTATTTAAAAGCAAGTTTAATGTCAGTTGCTTTTCTTCGCAAGCTTTATTATAATTTCATCGTACCGTCTGTTCCTTTTTATGTTATAAAACCGCTTCACTTACTAAAAAATTAGAAGAATGTGAATATTTATGGGGATAATTTAATTCATTGATAGAGTATGTAAAAATATTATTATATTAATTGTTAAAGAGTGAAGAGTTTGAAAAACTGTTGACGAATTGGTTGTGTATAGAAGGTAAAAGATAAAACGATATAATTCTAAAAATCTTGAATTTTCTTGAAAAGGAGTTTAAGCATTGAAAATAAACATTAAAGAACATTTTTTATTAAAGTATTTGAGGAAAGCTGTAGGGAGGAGATAATTACACGAAACGCGTTCTGAATCTCTTAGCGAATTTATAAAATACGAATGCAACACATCATTGTAGTAATGAACCTTACGGCGACCTAATTTCATGCATTATATGGATTACGGGCGAGCACACACACACATGTATACACATGGGCGTATACATGATATGCATGCATAAGAGCGCGCGCCTGCATACATACACAAAATACCAAAAGTTATTTAAATGTTGGCACCAAACCTATACTATTTCTAGTCGCATGTGTAAAGTAGCCGAGTGCACACTTGCGTTCGTGTACGTGCTCGAGTAGAATTGTTTGCACATCTAGGTCAGATATTACAGAAGAGTTTAACACACTTGTTAGTCCCATTAATGAGTAATGAAACTAATTCTAACGTTTCATCATACCGTAAATGAGAAGGACGTTAATATGCTGCCTCGGCTGATTTTAATATCACGCAATTCTGCGTTATAGGGGCGGCGAAGGCGGTTACAGAATTGACAGCGAGATTTTCGAAATTTCGACCTTTTTCGCAATCTCATCCGAACCGAGTAATTAACGCTTTGTTCCGTAAATTATCATGTTCTTGTTGTCTGTATAATTCTTTTCTTATGATGCTTTTGGAATTTGCTTTATGTAGGCTATGATTATAACATTACACAATTGGAATAATGCTGTTTAATTTTTAAATACCTTCCACTGGTTCAATAATAATTTGAATTACTTCCAAATTTAAATATTTTGAAATATGCATATAATTTAATATTGTGGTTGTTTAAGGGTAACTACAGAATTTATAAGAATGCAGATAAATGGGTATCGGAATTTTCAGTTGGAAGACGGTGGAAAGGGATGAGAAAATTTCACGGAAAAGAGGAATTTGTAAGGTAGGTGCATCACCAGTAGCGGTAACCACGCATTCACGGTGAACTGTCTAAGCTAAGTAGATTGGGGAATTGAGGATCATTTTAATGCTTGGTGATATTGCGTAATTGTGAGTGGCAAAAGTCAAGTGCTGCGAGTTTTAGAGGATTATAAAGGTATGAGGCAAGTAAGGTGGATGGAGGTAGTTAGAATGTGCTTGATACTGATAGAGTGAGAGAGTGGGAGGAGTATAATGAGATCGAGCGAGGGAGAAAATAATAGGTAGAGTGGGCGGGATAGAGAGGAGGAGGGGGTGGAAATGAGAGATAGTAGCGAAAGAGGTAATAGGAATTAAAGAGAGGATAACAGAGGATGTTCTGTGTGCCGACAATCCATCCTATTTACATGAGAAAAGAACGAAAAGATTTACGAGCGATATTCAAGTCTACTTGAATGACATGTCGACTGTGTCGCCAATAAAGAAAATTTTTTCACAAAGTTCGAGAAAGGACTGATTTTTTATATCCTGTTCGTGCTTCATCTGCTTATTAAAACAGTGTGTAATCCAACTTACTGCTCTACAGGTTTCAATTTATTTGAGCATTTGCCCGTAGGTCATGCCTAGCGCAGTACATTATAAGAAGTTCTAATTAATCATTTAAGGCAATTGAATTTACTATTATTTACTATCTATATATAAGGATTATATTAATTAATCTCTGATAATACAAGATATTTTATAAAAAAAATTATAAAACAAATAACAGAAAGGAAATTGAAAAATGTAATGAATAATTATTGTAAATCACATTTTATTTAATAAAGCATAGGAAGATATAGATATATAAATAGAGTAAATAAAGGAGAAAAATATGGACTTTTATATTATAGGTTCATCGTTGTTTCAGAATGTGATTTACGTGAAATCGACTCAACTCACTTAGACTATTTTAAAAATTTTTCATTTTTATCTAATTATTATACCATAGAATTATAATATATCAAAATACATAAATTGTATTGATTAGTTAGTTAATTCTGTTTTTGTATAATTAATATCGATGCAAATTTTTATCGATAACTATAATTATCACAGGGAATTAAACAATTAATAAAATTTTTCTAAAGCACTGCACTATATTACAATTTTTCTAACATTATATATTTTGCTCTTCAGTTATATTATATAAATTTCATGTTTAAATTCGGTATGTTAATAAATATATTTCTGTAGTTGATTACTAAAAAAATATAAGATTTAGCTGAAACCTTGCGATATATTTAGTTCATTCAATTTGCTTATCTGGCGGATGTAAACAATTGATCAGATACTTATACGCTCTCTTTCTATTAATATTTTAATGCATGTTGAATTACTATTCATCGAACATGTAATATTAATGAAAATTTTTATAATCATATAATACAATTTATGTAGTCATGAAAATGATTTAAGCATATATTTCCTAATATATGTTAATTATTATTGAAAATAGTCATTTAAATAGGATTAGAAGCTTACGTTTTTCGCATATTTCATATTCGGAAGATCAAACAAATTTAATTTTAAACCATAAAGTCAACGAACAAATATAAAATTCCATCCTAAAGTTTATTAATCACTTTCGGTTATAAAAAGTATGAGAGCAATTTATATGTCCCATTACTGCACTCTCAATAATTTTGAATTTCGCATATAACTAAATCTATATAATCAGCTTTAGCATTTGCAATTAAGCAACCTTTAGAAAAAGAAGATTCTCTTTACCAAATTAATCCCTTTTTCAATGATAAATTTTTTACAAGTCTCCTCTTCACACGATTAACCTAATCCACTATTTCGCCCTCTCTCATTAGCTAGCTACGTGTCTCTTTGGGGGTGTGGTGAATTGTGGGTGGCGATCACGAGGGAGACGGTGCAGAATGAACTGAGCCTCGGTCTCACTAACACGCCTAACCCCTCAGTATTCTCGCTCCCTCCAGCTGTCTGTACGAGACAGCAAGTTATCACCGTTGTCTGGCGTTGTCATCGTTATGGATGTCTTCGAGATTAGAGGTTAGCTCAAATGAATTTGAAGCCATGTTTCTCTCTCCTCGTTTTGATCCCCTGTTCACTAGTTCTCGTACCTCTACGCACTTAAGAATGCTAGTTGAGGTCGGCATGGGAGATATTAAAATGAATTTGACATTTCGCATATGGAACTTGTGCATTCCTTCATTCGTGAGGGAGCGAGCAAGATAGATAATTCAAACCTGAGGCCGCTACTTGATCAATGGAGAGCCGATGCAAGAGGAACTCTATTGTATTAACTGAAAACTCAAATCGGGATGTTAGTGTATTCTATTTCATACCCTGCCCTCCTCACCTCTCATTCTATTTCTCTCTTACATTTTTGTTGGCTTTTCTTGATTGGATCACGTCGATTAGTCTTGCTGTCCTTAGAACCTATTTTCCTTGAGGACAATTTTCTCCCTTCTTCCTTGCGTTTTTTTTTTTTATCCTGTTCCATCCTTTTCCGAAGGGTCGTCTGACTTTCGTAACGAAGTTCAGAAGTAGGTAAGCAAAAAAGTCATTTAGTCACCGTGACTTTGTGTAATTTATCGAAATTGAGAAAGAGAACCTTTATGTTCTTGTTTTATTGAAAAATTTTCTAAATTGAGAAATAAACGTAAAAAAACGCCTTTTTAATTAAAGCTAATGTATAATCTATTATTTTATAAAAACTTTGTTTACAAAATATTAATTCCCCTAAATGATCATTCAAATGTTGAATAATATCTAAATATTGTTGACTTTTTTAAAATATCTAAAGTAACACGAGTGAATCCTACCTGTTTTATTAAAGTAAAGGGAATTACGGAAATGGTAAATGTAAAAATTAAATGAAGAATGACATTTACAATGTTTAAGTATATTTTTCTCTTTCCAAATTTTTAAATATTAATCTTATTATTAGTAAATAACAAATATAATAAAATTAAACAAAGCATAATTTGTTAAATTTCCGATTTTATCAGTTTCATAGCGTAGTAATGTTTAAATAACGAACATTTTATACAGCTTATTTGGGATTTAACCCAATGTGTGAGTCTCCTGTATTGCAGTGGGAGACGTTGATAATGGAAAGGGAGGGTTAACTGGATTTTATGGGAAACAGTAATAATTAAGGTTAAAATATTAAATAGTTGAGTTTATTGATAATAATAACTTTATAAATAAATTGACTATTGAAATTAAACTGGTGCATAAAGTGATTGAATATAAATTGGTTATGTCTTGAAAATAAGTTATTGCCTTTTGATTATTAAATTGACTATTGAAATTAATTAACTATTGTATAATTAATTGACTATTGTAGTTTGCTTTGGTCAGCTTCAACGCTACTAACTGTTGTTGTTAGAGTCGCGTTGAGCTGAGCTCGGCGTTTCTTTTTATTTGATTAATTTATTAATTAACGTATTAATTATATCTACTTTGAATTAGATTTTAAACATTAACAACCAGCAATCATTCAAATAACAATAATCACTCAAATCTCTTCATTCTTTATTTAAATAACTTTGTATTTTCTTACAAGTAGTTAATCAATTTTAACTTATAGAAGACTGCATTCTGTCTCTTTATTCTCATACAATAGTTATTCTTTAATCGTTTAATAGTTACTTCTTTCTTTAACTTTTTATTAAGTATTTCGTGATTGGAGTATTAATAAATTTGCTACTTGGTATTTTTTTATTATAAAATTATCAATATTTATTGTTAGATAAAATTACCTTTTTATTGAAATAATTTTTATTTATTTCGAAGATGTTTGATCTGTACTCGAGATCGATTAATATAAACTCCTTGATAATACTTTTGCGAATACTGCCGCTGTCGCTTCTGTGCGTACTTTTATATGTTTTGAAAAACTCGGTGTCCAAGACTTGCCATCGACAGATCGCAATTTATCGTGAAAAATGAAAAAATCGATACACTATGTTTATCAATTGCTTGTTGGTCAAATCAAATGTCGCTGTATTAGTCAGCTTTCTAACTTGGGGCTCGACGAGACGTTGAGGGGATGAGTCGAAGTGTAATTCTGAGAATTGAAGCTTAGAGATTTATTCGAAATTCAAGGGGCTTCGAGCAGAGCTAGTAATAGTCACTTCATTTTGTACACTTATTTATTAATGTATGCAAAGATTATTAATGTATTTAAATAGAGATTAGTTAAAAAGTATCTATTATATATTTAAAACAATGAATATCTTGTAATGTATAAATAGATATGCTGATAGATTATGATACTTCGATTAAAATTTAGTCAAGATAATTAATTTTTCATTTATTAAAAATGAAAATTCCACCATAAAATTTTTCCCTGGTAAACGGAACTGACAGAATTGACTAGATATATTATCCGTGAACCTTCATTTTATATGGATATTTTAACCAAATATATTTATGTTACTACTTAGCTTACGAGATTTTTTCCTCGATTATATCACTCACGTTCTATTTCAAAAGAAATTGCAAATATACGGTAGCGAGGGATATTATGATGTCGATTACCGCTTAGAGTATTTGCAGCGTTTGAAGCATGCACTTTCACTTTGCACCGCGTCATTTATTCATTTGACATTACTCCGCACTCACGTTTTGCATCCTACAATATTCGTTAAAGTGCGAGAGCGAGGGTATTCGGAGTGCTCGGTTTGGGAATAAAACTTAATATACTGAACAATTTTCCTGAGAATATTGTCGTTAAGTAGATGTCACGCCGTATGTAATGGTTTCGGTGGATGAATCATCTATCTTGGAAATGAGGGGATGCACGAATGTGTACAGGTCATAATTTTTTTGTATAGTTATTTTTTCGTACCCGGATATCAAACTTTCATATATAAGTGTATGTACGCTCGTTTTATAGATACGCTGTCAGCATATGTAAGAAAGCCTTGGCCACGCTTTCCTGTTGCCAGTGTAGTGGTGTGTGAGTTGACTCGTCAAGATTTTTGTTACGGTTTTCAGCACTGTTCCGAATTTCAATGATACGAGTCAAGTTATTTCATATTTCGTTATTTATCATTTATTTCATACTTTTACGGAGAGAATTATGAAAACTTTTATAATTATTATCAATTTAGGTACAGAATCCGATACATCGCTTATATTTTATATAAGCTTATTCAGTATTCTGTTAGTTGTTTTAATACAAATTAATAGCAAGAAGTGAAATTTAAGGAGAATTTTCTTTTCTTATAATATAATTTATATGTCGAAGAATTGGAAAGTATAACCAAGAAAAGAATCTTGAGTTTATATATACTTGAATAAACAGCAGCTCTAGTTTTTTCTTATTAAATCATTAAGTGATATATTATTTGGTAATTATCATTTGTAATATATGCTATTTTAATTAATTTCATTCATCCAGGCTGTTTTTATTACTTAATTATTATATTAAAAATTATATATAATTAAAAATTATAAAAAGAGATATAAGTAAGTTTAAATATTTTTATAATTGTTATATACATAAGAATTGTGCAAGTTTGTATATGGGACAAAATTAAAAAATTTGAGGTATTGGAAAAATATGATAATCTTTATTCTAATGATAATTGACCTTTTAAATAATTCATATACATTATATCTCGGTGAAAAAAATTAGATATGAATAGAAAATCTATGGTCTATATGATTTTCAAATAATTTAATTCTGTTGAAACTTTACTACCGCCGATCGAAAAATTTTCTTAGTTTATGAAGAACATTTGTGTGAAATTAGGGAAACAATTATTATTCGTTACACTAATAATATTATGAAATACTAAAAATTTAAAAATTAACTTAAATATATAATACAATATTTCTTTACAATAATACAATAATATAATAACACTTTAAAAATGTAATGAAATCTTTATTAAGAGCAGTAAGATTAACATTAATTAAGAGCAATGCATAAAAATGACGTAAATTAAGTACTTCATTCTCTTCAATTTGTGTTTAAACGTATGGTCATAAAAATATATTATAATTCAAATATTTTCCCGTTACATGTATTTCAAAAAATATTGTATCAAACAAAGAAATCACGTATAATCGATTCTATTTCTTAATAACAAATATAATATCTTTTTTTAATTAATATATTCTAAGCTATTTTTTAAGGCTCATTGAATAAAATAAAATTAAAATTGTTGTTTGTAAATATAAGAATGTATATTCTTTATTAAAAAAATTATTTTCATAATGAAAAGTATAAACAAGCGTACTGTAAAGAAATTATATAAGGAAATAATACAAGCAAATATATATATAAGTATAATCTATATCTAATATATTTGTATATATAAGAAAATTACTCAAACTAAAAATAATCATTTTACATTTTCAATTTTAGAGTACACATTTCAAATGACGACCATCTTTTCTCCGGTACTAGTCGCTCTTTCGTTTTGAAATGAATGTGTGCATATGAGAAACAATTATGCTTTCTTTTCTTAGAACAATTATATTACTTTATTCTTTCTATCTATCCAAGTCACATATATTGCTCCGTGCAAAATATCATGAGAGTATAACAGTTTATTATAAATAGGAACTTAACTAATCCAACAGAGGCTTTATTATAATAAGAAGCAAAATTACATGATAAATAAATATATATTCTTTTTATACACATATTCCTCTTTTTTTACAAATTAATTATAAATTATTGTAACGTTCAGAGACAGTATATTAACATAGATATTAGAATTCATAGAAATTTCTTAGAAGTTTTAGACTAGAGATGGAATTGACTTTGCTCATATTAGACAACAAAATTGTCAAAAGTTATTATGTAGTACTGTGAAATATTTCATTAGTGATTAAAATAATTAAAACTGATATACTCTTTTTATTTGCATAAAGTAAATAGTTCAGTCCGTAGTACGTTGACTGCATATATTACATATTTTATATACTCTCAGTGTTTATAGTACCTTTATGTGCAATGTTATTTATTAGCCAAGTTACTAAAATAAAAAATTGAGAAAACCTACATAATATATCATAGGGTATATTTTGCATTATATTTATTTATTTGAATACATAATATAGGGACTCTGAATTATTGATATTGTGGTGTTGGAATTAAAACGCTACTATACTGTTCTGATTATTTTAATTATAAATAAGGGAAAGTACGTCATAATAAAAAATTTTTAAATTTCATTGATTAAATTTTTGGTATATAAAATGGATAAAAATGATTAAAATTAAATTTTGCAAATCTAAATTGAATACGTAATTGATATTTTTTGTAATTTATAGATTTATCAATTACCATTATATATAGTTGTAAATATTGTTCAGAACTTTTATTTTCTTTGATAAAGTTTTTTTTACATATTTATGTGTATCAATAATATAAGCATCTGAATGTTAGTTGGCATATTATGTATATAGAAATATATTTAAGTTGAGCTCGGAGTAATCCTAAGTGCATAGCTAACAATACTCATGAGAATTGTATTCTGCCATATATTTCTTTGAGGGATAATGGGAGATGTGTTAGCGTTTATTTCGAATTTCGATATAAGTATTCTGCTCGGCTTTTTTATTAAGTAACAATAATTAGTATTAAAAAATTTTCGTGTTCAAAATTTCTATTTGATAATGTACCCTCGGCTTTTTATTCGTTAACAGATTAATCATTTTTATTAAATATCTTTCGAATAAATGCAAATTTTTACATATAATATCACTACTTATTATAAAAATGAACTTATTTCATAAAAAAATTATTTAATTTTCATTTATGTAAAAATTTCTTACATATTATGTATAATTGATAAAATATTAAGTTATACTAACATGAATAGTTTCATTTAAAAGACTTCATTAATAAATACTCAGAATATATTATTAAAGTTGTAATTAAATTTTTAAGTTTATATATTTTTTTTTTCAAGCACACGTCAGATTCTTTATTCAATTCCAATTTCATTCTTTTGACTCATAAAAAACAATAAAAGTCAATTTTTTTCTGAATTCTGGGAACATCAATGTGTACACTTGATAGCACCAGTTCGTAAACTAGTTCGGTCAGCTTTTCGACTATCATACTTTTTTCAAATGCTATGCTATATCGGAAGTGCAAACATACTAACGAACATTGAATTAAACCACTGGTATTTTACGAAACAAAAACTTTGGGAAACAATTTTTCACGAAAACTTCGGCCAACTCTCGAGTATTACTTTATAGGGAACCGTACATTTTAAATGTATCGTGTCAAGCAAACAGCAACAAACAAAACATTTATACTTTGCAGTTGAGCCGATATTTACTTTATATTGCATCAGAACTTGTTTATTTTAAAAACATTTGTACATATGTTAATAATTTTTTATCATACATAAGATAT
>JAPYYT010002748.1:0-15999 GCA_030522565.1 Ceratosolen corneri | reverse complement strand
CTGTGTTTTCTTTCTACCCTGCCATCTCTCATCTACCACGATCGGCCTCTCCCCCCTCCATCTTGGGGAGAGCTCAGCATCGGGATTGTCGCCCGAACAGATGTCATTAATTAAGATTTATACACATCTGTACATTTTAAAAATACGTATGATGTCCATTTAAATAAGTAATAACTGGAACTGTAAATAATTTATTTAATAAAGTATTCCGTATAAAAAAAAAAAAAAATAGTAAGAACTTCGTTTATTCTCGCAGTTGGCTGTAAATGATGCTTATTAATTATATCGTTTTTCTCAACTATAAACACCACGAGCTGCTATTGCCGATGCTTTGTCCACATAATTTTTTAAATTAATTAGAAAATTATTATTAAAGAACTATTAATAGTTTTACATTTTAGATTTTAAACGATACTCTTATATACTCTTATAATTATTTATTCATATGAAATTAATTCTTTCCTTTTATTTTTTATGTAATTTTTCAATTTAGATTTATTGAAAGTTAAAGTTCATTACACGCGCCCATATGCCTTTTTTATACCATAAAATGTTTGTATTACTATTTTAATAAATAATAACCGCAAAATATAATGATTTTTAATTCATATGATGATATTTTTTAACTAAAGTTTTTATTGTATATTTGCTTAACAATCTTAATATTGTTTTAAATTGAAATAAAACAAGATTCAGTTAATAGTACGAATTTCGTTGATGCATTGTTTTGAATAATTATAATTGAAGACAATTTTGGGGTGAGAATTAATAAAATATTATACTTTGTTCATTATATTATCGTCATTAACTTTATATCATTAATAATTTTCTTGTTTACCTTTATCTATTGAGATTCTGAGATTAAAATAAAACTCCTTCATTTTTTAATGGTCAATCTCTTCTGTCAACAATTATCGACAGATTTTACAATTATAGTAATCGAAATCTTCTTGATTTAATATGCAAAATAATAGATTTCCCCATTGTTTCTACATTTAAGATCTAATTAATTTTTTTAATATATAATTATTTATGTTATCATATGAGCTTATTTATTATCTATACTATATACTATCTTTGTATCTTATACTATGTATCTAATTATCATGCTCATTGTGAAATATGAAAGTGTAGTTTTTAATAATTGAAGAAACTTATAAATAGCATAAAATGATCCATATTTTTTAGTTATAACGGTGATTAGAAAATTCATGTTCGAATTCTATCAACGAACGTTATGTTGAAAAAAATATTCCTAAAGATTCGAGCGACAATACTAGGAGATAATGATATACGAGGAAGTGCCAAGAGAATATGTCAGTGTGACGTGTCGGTAATTGTTAAATAAACTCTTATTGAATTTAATTCAACAGTGTAGCATACTATTATGTTAATTATATATATGTATATAATATTAATTTTATATATATATATATATATATAATTTATAATGTTCTATAATGTTAATAATATATACATATTAATATTCTATAATGTTAATAATATATATATATATATATATACGTAAATTTTACCAGCTAACAAATGGTATTTATTTTCACTTGTATTTTATATTGCACGATTATTTATGATAAACTGTTTAAAATATTTTTAATTCTTCTGTATTGATAAATATAATTAATATTTATAATTTAATGTTAATGAGATCCTTATCACACATTATTATTTTAATGGCTTTGAATGTTTGTACTCTCATTGGTTTTAAATGATTAATTACGGAAATGATAGATTATTATATAAACAATGAAAAAGTATTTACTTCGAATTTCGACATAATATTTTTAGATTTTGTGCATAAAGTATAGCCGATGAAAAGTATTATTGAGTTAGCAACATTTGCTAGCCATTGTGTTTCATTATATTATCATTTTATGGAACAATTGCTCATTCAGTATTATGAATATAATTGGTAATATAATTGATTACGTAATATAAAAGTCACATGCTCTATCAATATTGCATTCATTTGTGTTGATAGGTGATTACTAATTCACTTAAAATTTCGAATGTAATCTGCGATCTTCGGTCCACGTTTGGCAATTTACTGTTTTGTTTTTGTCGTTTCTCTCCTTTTAATTAACGTGTATTGAATTCTTAATAGCCTCAACGAACCATCTTTAGATACATATATCTATATATTGTAAAGGGATTGCGTCCAATTATAAATTATATCAAGGAAAACCCAAAGATAAAGTCAAACATTTGCAAATAAGTATTTTTAATAGGTACATATGGCGTGTGGGGTAAAAGTTCCATAAGCAATAAAAATTACTTAGAAAATAATTTGTCTTACTAAAAAGCATATACGTGAACTTAACATATGCCATGACAACGGCACATGTGTAGTATCTCGAAGCGCTTGTTGATTGTTGCCAATGACGGTTAATTGATTGCATATAATCTTCTTAAAACTATTATAAATTTAAACTGTCTTATTATAATAAGTTCATAATAATACGTCACTTAATACGGATTAGTTCTTTTTCTTAATATATTTCTACAAGTTTTATGATATAAGGTTTTTATCAAACCAAGTCAATAATGTTTAGTGAAACTTTGCTAAATAATGAACGCAATTTCTTAGAATTAAACAAAGAGCTTGAAGAAAAAGTTAAAAACCTAATGGTTGAGGTGGACTCGATTATTAGTCGTCAAGAAGATGTTATTAAAGTTCCAAAACAATCACCCAAAAAAAATAAAATAAAAATAAAAGAAAATGAGTCTATAATCAAAATAGATGAAGAAATATCAGGTATAAACATTGAAACGTCATGTATAAAAAAATCAATAGCGAATGAAAACATAAAAAAGTAGGTATTTAAAATAAGAAATTATGTATTTACTTATAAAAAATTTATGTTAAATTTCAGACCAATTCAAAATGAATATGATATATGTAATGACGAGTATGAAAGTATGGAAACAAGAAAAAAACGATCAACAAACGAAACAATAATTCGTTTTTTAAAAGCACAAATAACACAGCTTCAAACAGACATGCAATCTGTTCAATATGATTTAAAGAAAAAGGTCATTTTCTTTAATGAAGTTACTTTATTCTTAATTGTAAAATTGTTAATTTGGTGTTGTTTTAGAATGAACGCTGCAAAGAGTTAGAAACAGAAATTAAAAATAACGATGAAAAAAGAGAAAAACTCCTAAATCAACTTACCTGTCATAAGGAAAACATTGCAAAAGCTGAAATTATAAATGTAGAGCTACAGTCGAAAATTCAGACTCAAAATATAGAAATTTCTTCTTTGAGAAAAGTAACGATAATATAAGAAAATATAATAGTGCAGATAAATTATTCAACTTTAGTATATTAATAAATGGGATATTAATAAAATTTATTATTTTTAGGAAATCGATAGTTTAAAAAAAGATTTGAAATTGTCAAATCAGGTATCTTCAAACAGTGAAGTCAGACTTAACAGGAGTTTGGAAGAGAATGAAAAATTTCGCTTATCTTTGAAAATAAGTCAAAATGAAGAAAAGGTAAAACTTATTAAAATTTATTTTACTTGTTATAAATATTTTTATTTTTAGGATTTGAGAGAACAAATAAGAAAAATACAAGAAGAAAAGCGATTGGCTTTAAAAAATTCAGAAAAGCAGCGCACCGAAATTTTTCAAGCATTCAAAAAACAGGTGCAACTCGTAGATAATCTAAAGAAACAAAAAGTTAGTAAACACTATCCTTCATTTTTTTTATTCGTGATTTAAAATAATTTGTTAAATTATTGTTTTAAAATTTTCAGATATACTTGGAAGCTAGCAAAGAAATTCAATTTATCGAAGAAGATTTTACAAAACTTCTAGATTGGAAACAAAAAGCTTGAATTTTATTGGGCAAAAATTGATATCTGCCGTTATAAAATTATATTGTCGAGAAACTATTTTACTACATCGTATTTTATTCGTTCAATAAAATTAATATCGAAAAAGTTCTTTATCATTTGTTTCCCTAGCCACTTTTACACTGTATTCAGTAACTTTGCGATAGCAATAAATTATCAAAAAATGTATTATTATATAAAATATATATATATATATATCTATATAAGCAGGATTGGAAAAGAAAAAATGTGTATCAGATAACAGTTTTGGAATAATTCTTTTAAATATTTTTCTCCAAAATTGCTTCTGATTTTTCTCATTAATTGTAGTTTGAAATGACTTTTAGGTTTATTTACATAAGTCTTTTTGTGCAAGAAATAAAGCTAACAATAATTCGCAACGAACTGTACAAAAATTCAGAAGTTGCGCTAGTTCATTCACTCCATGCACATAAAATTTACATCAATCCGAATATCGGACGATGATTCGTAGATACGTTTTATTCACACCTCAACATTCGTTCTATTATGTTTTAAAAGTCTTTGTCGTTCAAAAACCCCTTCAGTTTGAAATTTGTATTCAAATAATACAATGCAATAGATAAAAACGAAAGCGCTTAATTTGGAATCTTAAACGAATAATCAAGAAAGTCGCATTACTTTGCGTTTGCATACGTATACCGAACACTTCATGTTAACCATTTAAATATTTTTAACATCTTATGCATTTTATCCACAGAAAGTATACAATTAATCAAACCGATACTGCGCACTTACTTTATCCATACTAAGTTTACAAATTCATAAATAAAATATCATTTTTTTTTTTTATGTGTATAACATCATAAAATTTTGTTATTCTTATCTGAATTCGTATGAAGCTTTGTCTAATTAAGGAGAAATATAATCAATTATTAGTACCGATATTGATAAAAGCGAAGAATTTATAATTTCATAAAACAATATAATAATTATTATTTTTATATATTTAGTAAATCAATAATATAATAAATTAATTTATTAGTGTTAATATTCATTGTCAGCACACGAGCATGAAATGCACGGTGGGTAAGAGTGTATATTTATTTTTTATTCTTTCCAAAGAAACATCGGTTTAACAATGGACTTGTACGGCTTTGGCCCATACAATATCCATTGTGTAATACTAATATTCTATGAGAAAAAGGCAAGTATTATTGGCGAAGAGTTGTTGACTAATTATCGTAGTTAAATCCGTTAAAATATACCACCGTAAGCCAATAATAGCTGCAGTTTCCGTGTCATCTAAAATTTTGTATTGTATTTTCCTTCTTTTTTTTTTTTTTTTCTGCTTGAAAATTGGTAAATTTATTCTGTTTTAATTTAATAAAATACATGAGCATTAATTACTCTTTCAGATGATGACCATCAAAAAACTGTATCTTTACCAGCAGTAACCGATACGATTTTGACAATTTGATTAGCAATTTTGTTTTTCACATCCATTCGCCATATCGACTTGGTTTATAGCATTTTAGTAAAAACTTATAATTTGCATTATATTCTACATTCTTCCAAACTTTCACACCAAAATACACATTTTTTTCTTCACTTTTATCATTTTATATTTTTATACACAATGTATGTTCAAGAAAACTTTATATCATGTAAATCCTCCTATTACTTTTTTACATGAAGTTCCTATCTCATTTTACAAACTAGTATTAAGGAGTATTATTAATTAAAATTAAAAGAACAATCTTATTGATCCATAATTTTATTATTTAACATTAATTTTATTTATTTAAACTAAGAAGTCCACGTATTTATTTCTTTTGAACCATTTAGTAAAGAAATGGATTTTAATTAATTGTCCAATTTTTGCACAAAAGTATTGCACAATATAAGTTTTCTCTTAGCTTTATGTATTTAAAATAAACACAGAAAACAAAGGATTATCATAACTTGTCTACTTATTGTCTATTTTTTTAATAACATGTAAAATTAAAAGTATTTTTAAAAAACTGTTATGGATGGCCCAATACGAATTTCTACATTTTTTACTCTTCCAACAGAAAGTATTAAATATTTTAAAGTCACGAACTGAATTGAGATGATAAAACGTTGGAAA
This sequence comes from Ceratosolen corneri, assembly GCA_030522565.1. NCBI lineage: Eukaryota > Metazoa > Arthropoda > Insecta > Hymenoptera > Agaonidae > Ceratosolen > Ceratosolen corneri. The sequence continues at coordinate 10,029 of JAPYYT010002748.1, read as the reverse complement.
AAATGTTATAAATCTTAAACATCATTTTTACCAATACATAATTTTTGTTCATTTTTTTTACTTATTTCTTTTAGCAAAATATGCTTTGGCTATAATAATGAAAATTCGTTTAGAAAGAAAAAATACACAAAGACAATGAAATTAAAATTTTTTTTGAAAATTTAATTCGCTTACTTTCAAACATTTAATGTCATAAATTACATTACTACCTAAGACAAGTTTTGGATTATAAATGTAAGAATAGAGAATGAACTTTTCTTTCAAATGAGACTTTATACATTAATTACAGCCTTAGAGTCACGTCGGTTTTCTTTCATTTAGCACATCTCGAAAAATAATTTTCTTTGACATTATAAATAAAACTTTTCATAAAATATTAATTAATGATATATATATATATATACGCACATTGATTATTAAAAATTTTTTAAAAAATTTCATTTTAACTCTTTTTACGATAATAATAAAAAAACAAAAATGTTAAAGTGCAATTTAAAATATGTAATTCAGAAGATTGATTAGATTAGTATTGTGAATACGTATCTGGAGATCGCTACTCGTGCATTACGAAAAAAAATTTAGCGCACCTAACGACGTGACTATGAAGTAATTTTATTATAACATATTATAAAACCAGTTCTAAATGCGACCAGAGGGATAACACGGCACAAAGGCATCCTTGGAAAGGAAATCAAATCAGCTATGTAAATAAATATTTAGACGCGTGTATAACAACTGTAGAGTATGATCATCTTTGCTTCACGTTTACGACTTTTATATCGCATTTTTAAATCAGGAGATCACGCTAGATAACTGTATGTATCCTTCTGACCCTCTGTACGTTCCAGATACTCTTTTTCAATTAAAATATCTATACATTTCTAAAATATAAAAAAAAAAAAATTAAAAATAATTAAAATCAAATAGCATTATTATTGAATAAACAAATCTCATAGCTTATCAATACGTTTATTTATTAGAGATATTTCAAGCTTTATTGATAGAAGAGTATTATCTTATTCTATTTAAAAATTTTCTTTAAAAAGAGTTGACTTATTTTTAGTCCAATATTAATAACTTGAATAAACTACAAGATTTGTTTATACAATATTTTATATTTAATTAATTAGCAATAATCAGATAAAGTTATTTGATTAAATTGTGTTATAAAACATTTACTTTTATAACGTGCACTCGTGGCTTAAACCTGGAACTTAATTGATTCAAAACCTCTGCAACAAGTTGTTGATGTTTTAAAACTTTACGCATTTTCATAATCCTTACAATGGCTGCTTGTATAAGTAATTTTCTATCTTCCTCTATGTGTTTATGTGTCGTTTCTTGTTCAATTTTAAGCTCTGTTTTCATTGGTATATTAATGTTTACTCTTAATTTTTTACTGTAAAAAATATAGTAATTAATTAACAGTTCTATTGAAAGGGTTAAGACACTTTGAAGATTCAAAAGTTCTATAAATTGTTGAAAATTTTAAAGAAAAAGTGAAAGATAAATACAAAATCCATTAATAGCTTTTATTTTATATTTCTTGAAGTATATTCAAATTTTTTTAATTTTAACTTTTTCAAATCGAAAGTTGCAGTCAATCAAAGTACAATGTATTTTTCTTACATACACTTTGTTGCATGTTGTATTAATCTTCACCTATTGATTCTCGGGTAAAATAATAAAACTTTTTATTACTTACATGAGAATCATGATTAAAGTAAATTTGGATATTAAGAAATTTTTATTGTTTAATTATAAACAGAATACTAAATAACTTCAGAAATACGTCATAAATGACAACAGTCATGTGTATTCTTATAGAAAATTAATTTTCAAAAATTAAAAAAATGTAATGTATTAAAAAAGATGTTTAAAAATTTTAAATAACTTCCTGATTTTAACAGTAAATATATTTTAAACCAAAAATTTCAAAATGACCTAACCCTTCAAAAAATGTATTAAATTACAAAATTTACTTTTTGTATCCTGTAAAAAGTTCTACTGTCGATGATGATCCTAATTCAGATTCATCATCATTGGTTATAAGTAGTTTTGCTTTTAATAATATTTGTATTACCTAAAAAATTAAAAAAATTTAAAGCATTAAAAATATCAATAAAGTATATCAGTTAATAAAATTTACTTGTAATAGAAAATCCATTTTTATTTGAGTAGATTCGTGTAACTGTTGTATTGTCCAAGACGTTGAAGTATTATATTGCAACAATACTGCCATTTGAAAAGTTGATGCTTGCAGCGTGTATCTAAATGGAAAAATTATTTAAATATTATGAACGATAATATAATAAAATATAAAAATATAAAACCGATAAAATATTTACCGATTTTTAAAACAATTAGTATGGAGTTCACCCTTAGACATATTATACAACCAATTTAACTTTCTTCCACTATGTTGTGAGCTGTAGAAAGTTGTAAATCTATGAACGGATCTTTCTAGCTATAAAATAAAATTTATATTACTATTTATAAGTGAAAAAATAATCAAATTAAATAAATTTAATAAAATATACCTCTGTTGGTAAAGAGAAAGTGAATGATTGCTGGAATGGCCATGAACCAGATGATAAAACTTGTATACTAAAATCTATATCTAAAGGTTCAGCTGAATTTGTAAGATGTCTTCGAAAATGTTCGTTTAAATCTTTTGAAACTCCAATATCCTATGAATATTTTATAGAGAAGATATACAAAAAATGTTCATCAAATCGTTTTAATAATTGTTTGATAAATTATTGATGAAATTACCTGAAACATTCTTTGAAGTTTAGAAGTGTACTCGAAACCACAAGCCTGCTTTAGTTTCGAAATCATGGAAGCCTCAGCGTCATCGCTAGCAGACATGTGTTGAACCAATCTCTTTGCAAGCATTTTGCTATAGAATTTTTGGTACACGTCTTTGTCTTCTATGTATTTAAATACTACCATCTAAATATAATGATTAATTTTTAAATATTAGAAATTAGTAATAAATGAAGTACAAATTTATTTAATACGTACAACTTGGTTAAGTGTATCTTCAAGTTCTGCTTCTTCAGGATTTTTACTGCTTTTTTTGAGCAAGACATCACAATATTTTGCTAATAATTCTGGTGATTTACTACTACTGTTCGCTGCTTTAGTTACAGAATTAGTGTTAATAAATCGTCCACAAGCTTTATCTAAGGCTGCTACAAAACCACTATCATTGTTAAATGCAATCAATACTAAAGCATTATATTTTTTGTGAACTTCCAAAATTGTATTGACATAAATTTTAGGATCCTACAATTATAGAAAAGTATTTATTATATAGTCAACGAGTAACTTATACATTTAATGCTCTTAAATACCATTTAATAAAATTAAAAAATTCTAATGGGTTGTTATAATACCAATTATTGTATGTATTATTAAATATAAGCTTAGCCGATAATATTAATTTAATTTTTCAAGTAGTTTTCGTAATAACTTTTTATATTAATGATTAAACAAATTTATTATTAGGATTGATTATTTATATTAAATCATTAAGCTTTATAGATCATTGTAAAGAAAATGTTAAACACTATATTTTATTAATTTTTACGTAATAACTGTGTAAGATTAATCAAATTAAAAAAAATGGTTTAAAATATGTCAATACACAAATCAGTTATAAATTATATAAATTTAATGTACGTGCGCAGCACACATGCATGCGCATAAAAGATTGATGCAGTATACACTACTGGTAATCAAGAATATTAATATAGTATTACAGTAAACAAATAGATAAAACGCACATTAGCTGCAGAATCACCACATTTATCTATAGCCGCAAGACCTTGGTTAGCTATATGACTTTCGAGAAGATTTCTTAATTCACCAAGCCCATTCGGTATTCTTGCCACTAATTGATACATTCTGCCCAAATCTATATTTTTATCCGAATCTAGTAAATTTTGAAATTCTGCGTGAAAAATATCAAGATGTTTTTCTATCAGTACTCTTTCACAAGTTTTTGCTAATCTTTCGTGCGTTGTTTGATGCAGATAAACTTGAACTCGCTTTTGTTCTTCTTGTAATCTCTGGTCTACCTATTATAACCAGTAATAATTTATTTGTATATCAAAACACTACAACAATAATATCTATATTAGAAGTAGCTTACTTTTTTCATATATTCTGTAACAGGATTGTGTCTTAGAAATTCTGAACTTTCACGAGTATAAAACCTTTCAGTATCTTCGAGAAACAAATTTTCAAATGATTCTTTATACACGGTTAAAGTTTGTCCCTTAGCACCTGGATCTTCTTCATTTAGACCTAATTCTACATAACAATTTATAACGCCACTAACTAAACGTGTATTTATTGTTTCTCCATTCCTTTCTCGCTCAATTAATTTTAAAACAGCATTAGTAACCTATAATTATATTTCATGATGTTTATTGTCATTTGTATTTATTAAATTGAAATTGTTACCTGTCTATTTAAATGTTTAAATAAATTGTCCCTCCAAGTGACCAGAGCTAATTGATAGATTTCATAAATTCCTTTGCGCCCTTCCTCGCATTCTCGACGTACCCAATGGCGATTTAAATATGCACATACGCCATTCAATACTTTACTACTAAATTGATACTCTTCCCATTGTCTTGTATAAAATTGAAGAACATCTTCGTCCATCAAATCAATTCCTTGCTATAAATGAAATTATTAATTCCAATTTGCAATAAGAAAAATACACACGACAATGAAAATTAAATTGATTAGAATGCAATTATTTCACATACAAACCTTGAGTAATGTAATGAGATAGTTTCGAAGAAAATCACGCAATCGTTTATAAAGTTCCAAACCTACTAATTGTGCGCCACCAGTTATTTGACCTTTTTTACTTTTTGAAGATTGCCTAGAATTCATTTGCTGATGTACACTTGTGCAGTAGTTATAAACATGTCTAAAAAAATTTTAAATTTACATATTTTTCTCAAAATTGTTTAAAAACGATAAGATGAAAATCTGAAAAATTGACTACAACGTACGTATACAATTCGATATATCTAGGCTTTGACATGCCTTGTCTATTGTACACTTGTTCGATCCCTTCTCTTAGATCTCCCCATATTTGATCGAGATCAATTTGTTTGAGACCAGGTGGGCCTTGATTACTACTTTGACTACTTCGATAGCCAGACATCTTAAGTAACTATTTTTAAATTATTTATATCTACTTCAATTTTCTTTTTAATAAATATTCTACAAATAAAAGCAATATTAATATTTAACCAAAATAACTTATTAGACTGTAGATAAATAAAAAGTGCGTATCATTTTACATTTTTAAGAGTATGGATAGCAATATATATGTATATAAATTTGTTCGTTTAAGCGTGTAAACAAAAATAATGCAATATCACGAGTCAAATTGGGAAATAAAGGGTCTGAAAGGGCTGCAAATTGGCAAAAATTATACACGAATAAAACAAATTATGTGAAATGGAGAAATTAATTAAGTGCTTCCAGAATGCATGAACAATAGAGATGTGAGAACAAACCTCGTGTATACAGTACAGTAATTCGGCAACAAGATGAAAATACGAACTATTTTGTTTTATCACGGTACTCACCTAACGACTTTCACCACCACATAAGCAAAGTCGTCTGTGATGATGAGCTGTTCTTAAAAATTGGCTCCTTGGCCCCACGGTCGCTCGACCCCCTCCGAATCAAGCCTTATCCGCTCCTAATTCTCGAGAAGACGTCTAATTTTACGAAAGCGAAAAAAATCTATGCTGTCAAGTTGCTGGCAATCCTTCTTCTCTAGTATTTCCCTCAATAGGCTTGAAATTTCCAATCAGTTTCTGGATTTTTTAATCCTGGCTCTCTTCACACACCAATACTCAAAACAACAGTTTATTCCTTGTCCCGCGCGCGTGTTCCGTCCTGTCCTGTCCTGTCCTTCCGTCCTTCCGTCTCCGCGTAACCGTTTATCGTACACTTCACTGGAAAGCCTAAACGCAGAGAAGGAAGGGCAGAGGCAGAAAACGAGACTTCGAGACTCAGCGAGCGAGAGCAGCAGCGGCTCTCTGAGCAATTTGCCTTCCGTCAGAGAATATTTTGCACTTCTGCAACTCAGCCGCGACGAGGACGACTGCCACGACGAGTTGCTGCTGCTGCTGCTGCTGCTGCTGCTGCTGCTGCGGCTGCTGCTGCTGCTGCTGCTGCTGCGGCTGCTGCTGCTGCTGCTGCTGTTGCTGCTGCTGCTGCTGTTGCTGCTGCTGCTGCCTCACGAAGACTTGGCAGGTTAAGTTGCACGCTTACCAACGAAGCCGCGCTCATGTTTCACCGCCGTGACTTGCCGACCAGCGAATTATAAAGCCCACCAGGATTAATACTTTGCGTCTTTACGTTTTTATAACAAAATTGATTAGGATATTTTTAAGTTTCTAATCGTATACCCGCCCAATTCACTATATAAAGTTGATTCTATAATCAATATTGGCTTCTTTTTCAGTAATCGAAAATATTTGTTGTGCATGCACTACACTAACGACTAACGAAAGAGTGAAGACAGAAAAGGTTGGTGAAGGTGAATTGTCAAAAGACAAAGAACGCGGGACGAGACTTATAATGTTACGTGCAATGTATATATATTTATATCCATCTATATTCACGAAATTTCAGAAAAAACACGTTATTTTACAATTTCTACTACAAGAAATATTTTTATGAATTTTAAGGTAACCAATTTATTTAGGTATATCAATCCAAATATCTAATGAAATAACGAAAAGCAGTGCTATGTGAGTATATTATGTATGCACATATATATATATATATATATATGTGCACACACGCGCGCAAGCATGCATTCGTACACACACACATGCATGCACGCGCGCATACATAAATTTTGTATACATTTTTATTTATATTTAAGGCTCATAAAGTCAAATTTGAATTGTATGTAATTACTATAAACGTTTTTAAAAGGCGAAATTGAGAAAAAAATTTCTTCAAATGATTTACTTTTTAAAAAATTTCAATCTATTTTTCCACATGCTAAACAAATTTTAAAATATTATCGTATTTAAAATTTAAGATGTCATTTTAATGAAACCAATATTCCTTGCTGCGTTCTTATTCTTTTATTCCAATCTTATCAATATTTATATTAATAAACTGATACTTTAATAACTACATAAATTAATAATTATTAATATATATTTTCATTAATATTTCTCATATATATATATATATGTATATATATATGTAAAATAAATTGTAAAAATATAATGTAAAACCTTATTTAACGTTTATTAAATTCATTAGGGTATAATATAGTAATTGAATATTTTTAAAAGCATATTGAAAATAACTAATTTAAACAATTGACATTAATTTGTCATAAATCAAAAATATGTAAATACGTAAAAAGAAATAAGTAAAGAGAATGTCAAAATTTGGATTACTTACATAGGTACGTAAGAATTCATTATACGTGTCCGAGTCCCGTTAAAAGTGCATAAACAACCACTTATCAATTATAATTTATATCCTGATAATTTTCGCGGGAAATAATGTATAATATATTTATATTGATAGACTATTGATAATTGAAAGCTACCGAATGACTTCCATATTTGGTTATGACCTTATTAATGAATTGTGCTTGTAAGAAGATAGTAAATGCGTTTTCATGCTATTTGATTAATATCCATATTTACATTTTATTAAATACTTATACCGATGTTACATATTCATGCTATGACTGGGTCGAATCGAATTCTAAATTTTATCCTTTCTTCTAATTGACTATCGTAGATGAGTTTCAAATTTAAATTTAAAATCCAAGGAATTGGAAACTCAAAGAATACATAATTAAACTAATACATTTAATTTGAAGAGCCCACTTTACGTCTTGTAAATTACAATCATAATAATTATTATGTCGTAGAGAAGTTTTTGCATTTTTAAAAATTTTAAATAAAAATAAATTGTACTTTGAATAAAATAATATAATCATAATATTGATGGCTTTTTTTTTTTTTTTAGATAAGAGATTAGTGAATATAATTTTTATCGTAGTTTAAAAAATATTATTAAATGATAATTGTAAACTTAGTTTAATTAACTAAACGATAACGCTTGTAAAAATAAATACATGATATATTTTATTATTGTTAATCTCGTATATTAATATTTCAATACAGAAATTACAATATTATTAGATAGTATAATAGTTATAGAGTAGTTTTCATTTAAACTATAATAATAAATTAATTTTAAGTTCTTTCGATAATTATTGAAAATAATTATATTTAGTGTACTTTAATATTATAATTTAACAACAGAGGTCTAAAAATTTTTCTCAACTAATTTACAGGAATATTTCTAGAATATTTGATATTGCTATTGTAGACATATTTATTTCTAAGATGATATTAGCATTACATTTTTTAATATACTTGATACATTAGACAAATAGTAAATATTAAGCGTGATTATTTATATTAAATCTCAATTGAATTATTGAAACACAAAAGAAATAGATGGATAATATTGAAATTACTTTCAAGCATAATATCATTAATTAGTCTTGTAGTTTATTACTAATTTATTTAATTGTGCATGTAATAGAACTAAATGTTTTTCAAAATTTTATTTAGTTTTAATTTTTATTCTGCAAGTTATAGAAGTTTAAATTACAATCTTTCTAATAATTTAATTTCTTTTAGTAAAAATGATTTATTATAACTTTAAACTTTAAAATAATTAAATTTAAATTATTAAATATTGTTTTCAATTATAATTTATGTGAACTTAAAAATTTTTTTTAATAAGTTTTCAGTAGATGTAATTGGAGCTTCAATGTCAGTTAATTAAAATATAGGAATAACAAGCTATATTGTAAATTTAAAAGAAATTTATCACAAATCGAATTATATTGGAAATAAAGGTAAATTATAGATCTATTAAATATTATTAAGTATATATCTATTAAATATATTGATAACAAAATATACAATATTACTTAAATATATATATTAATTATTGTCAAAATATTTTAATTTTTGTTTAATTCAGTCAAGTAGCCTCTTATCATTACAGTAACAGATATTTATAAATATAATTTTTTAAATTATAATAGGATTGTATTTTAATTTACAAAACTCTTTTTATAATGCTTAATATATAATTAATTGTGAGATTCATGAATACAGGCAGAGTTCATTGCATGAAGTTGTTCTAAAGAGTTAATAATACTTATAAATATAAAAAGATATTGGTCTTTAATATTTTGTGTGTGCAAGCATGTGTGTGCACGCACGCACGCGCGCGCGCGCATGTATAACAATTCCATTATATACAAATATATATTTTACAAATCCCCGTATTAAAGGGTATAATATTTTAGATTAATTACAAATTTGTACAAAGGAAGTAATTATACTTCTGGCAGTAAATATTTTTTACTATTTTTAATATTTTAATAAAATTAATTTTTTGTAACAAAAATTATATAGAAATAAAAATAATTCTAATAATCTATCAATTGAAATTATATTTTTTAGGAAATAAAAAAATTAATTTTAAAAAATAGGACATTCAGATTTGGAACGTCTAGTGAATTGATGTGATTGTGCGTTGCGGGTTAAGTATGAGTACGTGGCATTGGTGTTACGTAAATACAAATTTACGTAATATTTTTTTTCTTATCGCAATTTATACTTTATTAATTTTATGTTTATATACTGCATTGCCTTAAGTTCAATTAAGTTACTCTGCATAGCAAGGAATGTTTTATAAATTTATATTTATTTATACCATCTGAAAGTTTATTATTTCATAAAACTTATACTTAGTTCATATTAATAAATGAAAAATAAAAATTATATAATTATATATATATATATATATATATATATGTATATATGTTCGGGTTTTTTACCCGCGTGTAAATTCTCTCTCCAATGTGCGAATGAAGAGAGACGGATAGTGGAAAGAGGATGATAGAAATGAGCTTCAAATATA
>JAPYYT010002747.1:0-16015 GCA_030522565.1 Ceratosolen corneri | reverse complement strand
TCTCTCTCTCTCTCTCTCTCTCCCTCTCTCTCCCTCCGTCTCTCTCTCTCTCTCTATCCGGTAATAACTTTAGTTATCGCTTTCATCGATCTCGCTATCACTGTTTTATCTCGTTTCAGTGGCGTCGGCGCTCGGGGACTCTCCCTCTCCCTTCTTCGCCAAGTCTCGCTCACTCTCTCTCTCTCTTAGGCGTACATTCGCCATCCGACTTTTTAACATTTAAGCTTCCACTGCACAGATATTCCAGGCGTTCCTGCATATATCGTACGACCTATTTCAATGATTTCCCTTCGTGCCCCTTCCCATTCGTCTCAACTCCGCTCCCCCCCCCTCCCCCTCACTCGCCCCTCATCCATTCTTCTGAATTATTGAACACTGACCTTTCAAACTCAGAGTTTTTTTATGATAATTCATGGAGCTGCTTGTGACTCAATATACATAAGAAGTCGTCAAAGTTACAGTGCGGTCGACAACGACTGGAAACTTTTAAGATATTTTCATTCGACGAGCGTTTTATATATTTTCCAAAATATCCGTAGCTGATCATGCCGATATATTCAGCGATACTGGCGGTTTCAAATATTTAATCAAATATTTGAATTAAGCCATTGGTTGACTATGAATTGGTCGATTCGTTTATCACTGTAAACAAGTCTCGGCCGTGATTGAAGAGCAGATAAATCACGATTCTCTCGTAACGAGAAAATTCAGGACGAAATATTCTCAATAACGAGAATACGTAACACGTAATATTAAATCTGAGCTTTATCATCGTATTAGCGTTACATAAGCAGAATTTCGTAGTTGAATTTTCATAAAAAGGTAGAGCAGTAAAATGTTTGAAGTAAAACGTTACGCTCAACTCTAAGGGCAAATCCACGGAGCTCTCAGCCTCATCGTCAATTTGTAAAAAAGAATACTACAAGTAGCCACGGCCTGATGGGCGATGCGGGTTGAGGGCGGGAGGGGTTGGTGGTGGGGGTGGGGAGGCAAGGGCGGCACCGCGGTGGTGGGGGTGATGGAAGCGTATTTTTTAAAAAGAGAAAATTCGTCGCCAAATGCGGGAGGGAGCGCTCGGAGGGATGGATGAGCGGGGATCGGACGGCGGGAAGAATCTAATCCCGGCGTGGGGTGGGAGCGACTGCGCCGGGAGAGAAACGATCTCGTGCAGCGATAGCTCAATCTCGTAGATTCGTCTTGCGAGCTGCTGATAATAAATAGTGAGCGGCCGGTGTATATAGGCAGCGAGAGCTAGACGGGTGAGATTTGCGGGCTCGGGCGATATCTAATGGCAGTGACCACCCCTGACCACTGGTGAGGGTAACCCTTTCCAGGAGTGCGCCGCGTCGATAAAACAGAAGAAAAACGCGATGGAGATACAGTCGGTCGCGGGAAAATTGTTGTCCGCAACGGACATATACAGCGGATGAATGTGTGAGAGGACGCGGGGTTGGGAGGAGGGGCTGCCGGGAAGATAGAGGTGACTCGAGCAGACAGAGGCACTCGATTATAATGGCGTAGCATTACGTGACGTAGTAATTAAGCTGTGTTTATGCGCGTCTCAGGTACAAAGTCTAAAGTATACGAATTAAATAGAATTGAGGGGAAGGCTTTATTAATGCCGGCGTGATAATTAAGTAAGATTTAGCGAACAATTGAGCTGCGAAGAGGCCTGAGGACGGGTGATGTGGAGCGTCGAAGAGAAACGAGCATTGAACGACGCCATTTATAAATTGGCAAAAAAGCATATTAAAATGCCAATGAATATTTACAAGCTTTCAGATTAGGTTAACTTTCAGATTATTTTAGAAAAGCTCGATAGTTTGTCCGAGGCTGCGAAGTGTGGAAGAGAACTCTAAGCACAATCCCGGGATATTAGTAGTCAGTATTGAAATTAATGTACAAAGCTTGGAGATTAGTCACAGGTAGGATTTGCCAATTAACGCGGAATATGAAATTAACAAGGCATTATGTTTTTTTTTTTTTTTTTTTTTACCTATCTGAGTCGAGCTCATTTTGGCCATTTAATAATAGAGGTTTCGCTCCTCGCGCACATCATTTTCGATCTGCCTCTATCGATAGATGAATAGGAGATGCATGCTAGACGCTTACTAGAGAGAGAGTGGGGGAGAGAGAGTGGGGGAGTGAAAGCAATAATCGTGAAACGGAAGATGTGGAAGGTATGGGTGAAGGAGAGAAAGGGAAGCCAGATAAAACGATAAAGAGATAGGCGGAGATAAGGAAAGTGTGAGGGAGGGAGGGAGAGAGGGAGAGAGTGAGAGAGGTGGGCGAATACGTAATCGCGTGGAAGATCGCGGCACGAGTACGCCGAGTAGTGTACGTATGAATTCGAGTTACCTGGCCGACTCGGTGAGCCTAAGCTGATACCTCGAACCCTTTTACATTATTCAACAGCTGCTTCGGAGGCGCAGCCCGAGTATTGGTGCGGCAGAAGCAGAAAAACTGCCCGGACTAGGAGGAAGCCCGAGGGAGCCTCTCTCGCCTCCAAAAAGCCAAAAAACGACATCCTCCTTCGTGTCCTTTGTCCTCGCGCGAGGCCTCGCTTCCTTACCTTAGGGCATTGATTCGTCGCCCGGTCTCTCCTCGCGCTCGTCCCATCTCCCCTTGACATTTAATGCACGGCTCCCTCGATTTCAATTATTCATTGTAAAGCACCGCCTGCGCCCCGAATTCCTCGAATTCCCGCATCTCTGTTTGATTGCCGACGCTCGACAATGCATTCGGGCCGAGGAGTCGCGAGTCCGGGGCGCGATCCTCACTCATCGCCCCACTGACTTATTTACTGACTTATTTTGCCAACGGACGGGAATCCGAACGACAGGAGCTCGATCCTCGCATCACTAGACCTTGAACACGTGGCCTCCTACTTCTATTCTACCTTCATTCACACCCCAATGGGCGATAAAACAATTGCACCGCCATCCGCACGAGCACTGCAATTACGTGGCTTTGGCGGTATTACAATGCGACCCACCAAACTATGAAAATCTCGCATACTCGCGGTGCTCTCGCAACGCGAATTTCCACGCTAAGCTGCGCTCTTCTTTACAGCTGGCGGCCATTGGCATCCTCTTGGAATTCGGTGGGGACTCTGGTGGAAAGTCTGGCGGAGCCACGCGACCCTCGCTCCTGCCCTCTGTTCCGTGGGGCGAGCGAGGATGAGGTCGGGGATCTTCGGGAGAGGGGATGCCGTGAGGGAATGCGCGAGAGGACGGGTGATTGGGAAGGCCGATAAGGGCATGGCGATGCCTTGGCCTTCAATTATTTATGAATTTGAATGGGCCGAGGGGATAAGTCGGGGTATTGGGCTTGGGTGCCGGGCACGCGAATTAAGCGGTCGAGTGCGAGGCGCGAGGAATTAATTAAGCCGGGCAATTAATTTGTCTAGGTGGCCAAGGCGCCGCTCCGATATATTAATGCGCGGGGATTCTCTCCTGACTGCCGTCGAGCTTCGTCGAAGCCGCGCCGCGAGGCCGAAGGAAGAGTGGCGGCGAACCTCGATCTAGAGCTTTAGGACATTTTCTTGTGTTCGTCATTGATTCTTTTTGTTTTTGTTGTGCCATGGTAACAACGGTGTATCTTACGACCGAGAAACTCGAACTCTTCGCTCGACGGGGAAAGTGTTTTCACCACGGGATTACGCAAAGTTCACCTATACGTCTCACCTCTGCAACTGCTCAGTTGCACGAGTGCAATTATATGCGTCTCGTTCAATTCCTTCAATCACAATGCATCTCGCTAAACGTTATTCATACGTATTGGCCTCGGCGATCTCTCATGATATTAAGACCAAGAATTCTACTTGTAATTACACTTTTTGCCTTGCACTTCAGTGCATTTACGTTGTTGTATGTACTTTGGAGACGACATTATAGATCTTTACAATATCAATAATACAGATTTCATCACCAATTATCGTTAAATGCACGAGGGAGTATCACGTCTTCTAATAATTTGCCTCGCGAAATGCGCAACGACAGAAAAGTCGGAAAATCATTGGGCGAGAATAAAAGAGAGAGAGAGAGAGAATAAGAGATTCTTTACCGTGTTGGCGCATGATCCGGAATTCGAATTGACGGCTTATAAGATTCTCGACTCTCGGTGAAATTCGATATCACGATTACGAAAGCACACACACACACAATTAATAAATAGCCATATGCCTTGCGTAAATCACGTTCGAAGGGAATTCTTGAATGACCGAGCGCCACATTATTATTCGTCAATTAGCGAACTCGACGATATATATGACACGCAAACACAAAAATAATGACTCTTACGAGAAATAAATACTCCATTCCAGTATTCTGGACCACTGGCCGATGATGAGCGCCGTATATTTTTACTAATCCACGCCATTGGCCACGTCACGCACCGTAATTTGAATAGAATTAGTCATGAGTGCGTTGGGTTTGCGCGTGCACGCAGCCAGCTGTTCGCCTCTCTCTCTCTCTCTCTCTGCGGATCCCTCCAGCGTAAAGTATATATGTGACCGCCAATTCTCGACTCCTCGTCCCTCGACGTCGTGACGCGAGCCGCGGAGCCTCCGTCCGCGCCGTTGAGATCCGCTGTGAGAGCGAGTTCTTAAAATTTTGCAGCTAAGCGCGCAAACTTACCTCCCACAACTACCTCGCCTCTATCGGCCTCAGCATCGACTTGAAGTGCGCTCTCACGCGTCGCCATTTACATAACGATATTATTAGCGAGCGCGGAACTACAAATAAAGCGAGAGATAGCGATAGCGGCACCGGCAAATGGCATATCGCCGGGGCGGGAGGGAGCGACGGTGGGAGTAAGGGAGTGGCGGGGGGTGGAGGAGGAGAGATCCTAGCGCCTCGGCGATCATAGTTGATAGCGGAGGAACTCGCGCGTGCACTAGAGATCTTGAGATGAGGCCGCGCGCGTCCGGATTATGCCAAACTCACACGTGCGCACAAAGATATGAATGACTGCCACGTCCTGTGTGGAGTTTATTTGAACAGGGACGAGGAGTTTAAGACCACTGGGTTCCGCTGTTCTTCTAATGCGCTCGAGGGTGGAGGGTTGGAGTACCGAGATGAGGCAGCAATTAATTAATGATATCCCGTTTAGAGTGGCGCGGATGACAAGGGAATTGTTGGGGAATCGGAAGATTTTCGCAATGATCGCGATGAAATTGGCTGAGAAAAGTTTCATGCCGTAGAATTTTATTCTGTTTTATGGGAATTAATCGATCCTAAATGTTGACTCGGCCTTCTAGCTTCTCATGGGAAGCGTCGAATTAAATGTTACATTATCAATGCCAAATCCTCGATGAAGCGTATGAATTAACGACGACGACTGCAAAATCTAGCCAAGCAACTCCACGTAAAAGCGTATATTTTTCTCCGAGCCAAGGCATTTTAGATTTGTTTAAAGGCCATTAATTTGAAATTAGTGCCTGCGAGGCATATTTAAACTTATTGCCAATGTCCGTGGCGCTGGTATTGGTTACTCTTTCGGTAAGTCGAACTTAAACATAAATGCTGATAAGATATAATTTATTAATACCAAATAAATTTGTTCGCTTATCAGTTAAACGAGAAACGAAGATAGCGATTTGACTTTTAAGCAGCAGCTATTGTCCGGCATCTCGCTCAAATTATATAATGCGCGCCATTATTGGAGCCGCAATATTTTCATATCAGAAGAATGGCACTTATTTATTCAACTGTATTTAATGTCTTACTCATGTGAGTGAAAGTTATTGAGATTGAGCGAGAATATAAGGCAGAACATTGTTTACACAGGTAGATTGGACAGAAATATTCGGGGAAAGAAAAAAAAATGTATTGATATACGAGAGAGAGTAATCGCAATTGATAGGTTTAATAATGTACGAAGGAACGAATTATCCAGGTTTGCATTTAGTCATTAATATTTCATCGCTATTCTCTGGTCACGTCTCTGCGATTACTCATCATATAGACTTTAATAAAAAGTATTATCTAATTGATAAAAAAATATTGGCACACGTCTTTTAATTTCGATAAATATTAAGATGTAATATATATATATATATATATATATATATATATATATATATATATATATATACTTTAAATATCGTAATCGTGCAGCTTGTAAAAATTTTTTTAAAACGATAAGTTTATTACCTAACGGAATCCGTGAAATTCAACAAAATATCCTTGCGCAGTAATTAAAAATAACGAGTCTCGTGTGAGCTCACGATGATAAGAATCGAGTAAAAATAATCGACCGAGTGCTCTTCGCACACATAATTTACTTACGATAAGCGCCACGGCAGACTCGCCAGATTTGTTGTATCGAGAGAACTTACCTGCAACGGAAAAAGAAAAGATTGCACCGATTAGAAACTTATCAATAAAACAACATACGAGCAGTCGCCCGAAATAGCGACTGCATTATCGCGACTGTAATCGCCTTAGAATAAAGAGTACCATATTAGCTAGTTACATGCACGCGGCGGAGAAAGCTTGGAGGGAACAGCCTATGAATTAGAGAGAGAGAGAGAGAGCGTTCGGGAGCACGAGCGGAGGAGGGAGTGAGGGAGGGTGGGAGAAAGGTAAGAGAGGCGAGATAGGCGTAATCGGCGATCAAATGCATAAATCGATTGACACTCAGGTTGCGATAGTGGGGTTAACCTGGCCATAACCACGGTACCATAGCCACGCATAATTCGCATAATCGATCGGCAGAACGAGCGAGAAGAGAGGAGAAGGGAGAGAGAGTTGAAGAGAGAGAGAGAGAGAGAGAGAGAGAGAACCCGTCAATCGGAGCGAACGACAAGGCAGTCGGATATATCTGGAGTACCCGAGGGCGACCCCTCTCTCTCTCTCTCTCCTCTTCCCACCCGATCCACCTCCTTCGTATATGCGCTCGATTCGCGCATAATCATCGGCAATAAATCTCAGTTGCATAAGTGTAACGAGAGATATGAGATCGCAACGCACACAGCCTCGAGGGCGCGCTGAACGTGGCCTGCATGCGTAGTTACACGCGCGGCCGATATTTTGCTTAGCGCGCCCGACCGGGCTGGGGGCGGCCCAGCGGGTGGTTGGCGGGGGAGGGGGGGAGCACTCGGGGTGGGCGATTGGCCGACGGCCCGTTCGCACTTTCCGCGGCGATCGCCTGCGCGCGTACCGCGGCCGACCGCTCACGTGCATCTAGAGCGAATGCTATTTTCGGTTATTAACGAAATAAATCACCGAGTACGGCAAATCCATTTGCCCCCTCCTCCTAAACATTAACCTTGCCACTCTCCTCCATCTAAACTTAAATATTATTAGCCGAGTGTATTTACGTGTGCGATCGGTTAGGGACTTTTTTCGTGCCCCGCGCTCCGCCGAAAAACGCGATGGGAAAGAGCTATGCTCCTACTCACCACGATTGGTATTCATTTGAACAACAGTTTCTGTCTCTCTCTCTCTCTCGGGCTCTCTCGGGCTCTAACCAACCAGTTGCGATTAGGTGCTCGCGACATTGAGACGAAATCAAGCACGAGAACCAAGAGGCTTTGTCAATAATAAATAAATTGTGCAGTTGCATATTGTTGAAACTATATTGAGCTGCGAGTATCTATTAGCGATGAACTTTAACAATGGGATTTCGGTGCTTTCGCTGGTACTTCATGTCGACTGGCGAGTATTCATTATCACTAGGTCCAAGTCGACTAGATGTAGACCAGATGAACAGATTGTTTGGGTAAAAAAGTAAAAAAAGAAATCAGTCTGCTTCCCCGGCGTTAGAGTGCATGCATTTTCGCAAATAAGTAGTAACATAAATAGTAACAAATGTTCCAGATCCATTCGATACCGATCTCCAAATATCTTAATCTTACGGCTGTCTTGTATAATTCGGTATCGGATATCGGAAACATATATCTCAGGCAGCGTTGCAAACACGCCAACTCCAGCACAATACATAATGAATTATCTAAGCGTTTATTATTTAAACAAATTGATTGACGGAATGAGAGGGAAGGAATAGGAAGAACAAAGACCAATGGCAATCGCTGTTATTAGCATTAAAGCATCGTCAGCACATCATCGAGAGCACATCGGTGAGAAAAGTACATTAAGTAAGGACTAATGAAATTGGAAACGTCGCGCGCGTATCGATGCCCAACAAACCAATACCGATCGAACGATAAATCGTTGGAGCGATAAGCTTGAAACCAAATGGAAATAACAACATTCGATAGCTTTATCGGGAGCCTATCTCAAGTGCAGCATCTCGAATCTCGACTCGACAACGCCTCTAGTATTGAATGGGCAGAGGTATTATTAGTCAAGTAAAGAGTCGTATGCTCCGTGTACAAATTAAGCTAATGTACCGAATAATTATTACATCAACGCACGTACGGCGCGGCCCGAGAGAGCCCCGCGATAATTGCGATAATCAATGTTTGCATTGAGTCGGAGGTGCTGTATCGCGAGGGGGGGGGGCTGATGCTCGGCCGAATACGCCATTCCCATCCGCCTCACTAATGAACGTTGGCTTTGGCTTTGGCTGCGCAGCCGCCGCGGCCAAAAAGCCTCGCGAAAAATCCTAATCCCATCGTTAATTATTTAGGAAAAGCCCCACTCGTCGCCTCCCCCGATATTAACGAGGCGCGAAGAATGCGAGCCCAGCGCATTAAAAGGCGCTCACGTAATCCTCGGCTAAGGAAGCTCATCGAGAATGAGCGGATAAATGGATTGCGAAGGCTGCTGCTGCTGGGGGGGAGGGCTGATGTCGGGAGACGAGGCCATTCGTCTCGTATCGTAGGGGAGTGGAGTCCGAGTCGAGGGGCCGTTGGCTTCCTACGCGGCGCGGCGACTGGGAGCGGAGGCCAAGGTAAGGCCCGACTCGCGGAGCCAGGAATCCCGCGCTCCTCGCCCACCACCTGCCTCGAAATCAGTCCCCGGCGAGTGCGTAAACTCCAAAGCCGAATTACCAGGGGCGTAATAGGTGGGCGGGGGCGGGCTCGAGCGAGCTCCGGGCGCACGGGCCTGTCGGGAGAACAATGCGCGCGCGCAGGCGCGCTCACTGATATCGGCTACTGAAAAATTGCGCTAAACCGGATCGCGCCTTATCTCACGTGTAGCAGTGCGCGCATGTGGCGAGCAGGAGCGCGTTCACAAAAGCGCGAAGGCGAGCTCGGGGATCGCGAGGCGCGCAATCGATATCGCGCAATAAAGACTGACTCAGCTCGAACATGAAAATCTAATCGGGGCACGTATGGCGGCGGCCGCGGCGCTTTCTCCGCCTATCGCGCCCGGCTGAAATTCCAGGGCCCCGGACAACTCTGTAAGCCCGGGTGTTTTCTTTTCGCGGCTCCTGTCCGATAATATGCGCCCCTTGTTAATGGGCGACGCGCGGACTCTTGTCGTTGCGTGTCGCGCCCACGGCCGATGGAGCGCGCGACGTTTGATCGCCGGCCGATTACGATCTCGAAGAATGCGCCATCATTGGACGATTCAGGCCGGAGGGTTTCATTCGATCAGGGAGAGGGTTGGAGGGTTGGATGGGGGTTTGATCCGACTCTAGTTCGGGGGTGCGGGGCGGCGTTGAAGGCGAGAGAGTGGCCGGGTGAGGCTGATACGTGTGTTGCTGAGGGGGAGCAGCTTGGGAGATATAGATGTTGCTCGGAGGCGCGCTTAGGATAAATCGGTGATCGGTGGCTGTGTCGATGTATTGGTGCTGGGCTGCGGCCCCTCCTCGTAGTGCAGCGAGCCCACGTCAAGGCTCGACTCGGCTGCTTAATACAAGTCTTAAATGAAGCGAGAGCTGGTGCGAGGAAGGAGATGAAGGCGCACGAGGGCAGAGGCTGGCAGTAGCGCTTGTTAACGCGAAAATGCGTCTTTTCACTTGTAAATATCTCAATGTCTAAGCAAAGTCCATTAGGCATTTATAGATAAGCCATTTTAATTGATAAGCACAATAAGTGGTCGAACTGAAATTTCGTTCATTTGCGCGATATAAGCCGTATTACATTTGGGGGTGGGGTGGGGTATAATTGAATGCTGACTTTGGTGAAGATCGAGGGAATATTAAAAATAAGAATATTTCGTGATTTGGGCCTGATAAGCCATGTACCAATTGGTCGTCGGCGTTATTTGCTGTTTGCGAGAGTTCGGCAGGCACGAATGGCCTAATTTATCAAGCCATTAATCGACCGATCGTTTCATAAATTCAAATGCTTCTCACAATTGATGCCACAATAGATGACGCTTGCTTGTGCAAGCCATTCTTATTTATTCCCTATATTACGTATGCTATCGTAAGAGACGTAGAGCCCCGTGGCATCCCGAAGGATACTAGAGGCCAGATCGTAGCCAATGTCATCACAGTGGCCAAGGCGAGTGTGTAAATTTTTGCCTAAACGACATCCCCCCCCCCCCCCCCCCCCACGAATCTCGAGTTGAGCTCGGCGAGAGCATACGAGAGCACCGCCGTAGCATATCGAACTCTCCGCTCGCCGTGCGCATCCAATAACCAGCAACAAAGCGGCTTATCAGTAAGGGGGGGGGCGGGACGCTGCCACCCACCACTCGGCAGTACAATTATACGATTTCCTTCGATGAAAGCAATATTGGGCTCCTGCCTTCCCGGATATGCCCAGCCGGTACATAACCGCACTCGGGGAGCCCGAGACCCGACACCCTCGCACTTGGCCGACCGGGCCGAAAGTATTTTCGCGTTTAAGCCGAGCGCGGGAACAATTGAAAGCGAAGCTCCCGGCCCTCGAGGATCGCGGCACTATCATCGCCGCCATGACATTCGAGAGCGTTAATGGGTGCGATACTGTCTCTGGCCAATTGTTTCGCGCCATTATTCCGTGGGCTCTCCCTCCGCTGCCCCGCGACTGCATTTAACTACCGGTTATGTTGGGGTTTGCATAATTGGCGGGCGAATTGATGTGATGCGCGGCGTTCGGTTGAGCGTCGCGAGGAGGCGACGACGCTCTCGAGGGAGATTGCGAGCGGCATCGGGAACGACACTTTTATCGGCTTATTTGTTGTTAAATTGCGAATGAGGGCGCGATGCCGCTGATTGCATTTGTTCCTTGGGCTCGTAATTTTTTTGTCCTCGTACAGACTGCCGATGTAAATGGGACGCAGTCGCTTTATTGCCCCGAGACTGCATCGATTATCATTTTAACGGTGCGCTCCGAGCGAATTGCCAAACGAGCGCTGCCCCTTCGCAATTCCGCAATTGAAGGCAGTTGCATTATTCGCGGCGGCAGCCAATTGATTTTTAAATCAATTTTCAGCGCGCAGCTCGAGCGTATGATAAATATGGATAAAACCGCTCTTTGATATATATACAAGCGGAGCTGCGGTGCAATAATTCTGCAAATAATTCGAAAGTACACTGTTGCTTGCCATCCGAGCTCCGACGGTTCTCTCATCCCGCACGGGCAGATTGTATTTTGCTTGGAAATCGTGCAATTTCAATTGGGAGAAGGGAGTTGGGCGAGCTGAGGGATGGAGAGAGAGATTTATAGAGGCAGTGCGAATGAGAAAGAGAGCGAATATAGAGAATGTGGTGGGTGAGGGGTCGAGGGCCTCGCTCACCCGCTCGAATAATCGATTTTTAAACGATTTCCCGTCGATAATCGCAGCCGACATGATTTCGCGACGAATTAACGCGCTGCTAATTTAGCGTTGATTCCTCCTCTTGGTCCTGCGTCCTACGTAAGAGCAAGAAAGCCAAGTTCCCGCTGTTATCGCAAGTTTTCGCTCGCCGATCATGTTGCTTTTGCGCGGCAACATTACTTCCCCGCAAACTCGGCAAAATTCTAAAGCTGTTTATCAGCCGATTTGAGCTTAAAAAATAAAAGCAATCGCATTAATTAATGATTTTGGCACCGGTTAATCGCCACTCCACCAATTCACATTGTTACACACACACACAAGCGCACGGTGGTCGCTCTTACGCGAGGCCTATGATTAGCTTGCACAAAGTTTTATGCGACAAATTTTTATATCGCGGATAACTGAACCGTTATGCCTTTATCTATATGTATAAAAATGAGTAAGACGTGGAGATTAAGAGGCAGCACACTGCGATATCAATTGCAACACGGAGCTTTATCGCGAAGGCTAACGACAAATCGTAATCTGCTGCTACATACCGGACCAACTTTGTCGCGAGAGCTCGAGGCGCAGTCGCCGAGTGCCCGATGAAATACGGGAAACACGAATGAGAGAGGGAGAAGGATAGAAGGTGTTGCGGCTGCTGCGTAAAAGTGCGTAAGCCAAGACGTGGGCCGTCGCGCCTCGAGATTCTCGGGCCCCAAGATACATGACTACCGCTAAGTAAGCGCTTTGTTCCGTTGTTCCACTGATACTCTCTAAGGCCGCTCAATCATTACGAGCATCGGACTAATGATTTTGTATATTATAACGGTTCGAGTCTCGAGGCTTTGGAGTATCGGTTTAAGAGCCGAGACCACCGCTCGAAAGCGAATTGGACGCGATGCTGTCGATTTGACGGGAATCGCTCTTCTCAATTTATTCACTGCTCACGTGGCGCTAATTGTTAAAAGCTAAACTCGACAGAGTCCTTTTATTTTGGCCTCGTATTAGTGATGATAATCCGAATATCGATTGGGTCTGTGGGCAGGCCGGGTAAAGATTTTAAATTCTGCGCTTGCGCCGCACGATAATTATCTTATAAAGAGGCCAGGGATTAATGGAGACACATCTCAATTAGTATTCCTGGATTGGAATTGATGTGTAATAATCGACGAATTTGAAATCCTAATAAGTAAGAAAGACTTAAAGTCCTTAAAGTGCCAAGGACCCTGACTCTCAACATTGTGGAGGAGAAAAAAATGGAGAGAATTTTTGTTAAGGCCTGCGGTTGCGCAAGAGCGTCGTAAAAGAATTTAAAAGCCTTACAATATAATAGAAAATTTTCGCCGACAAATTAGACTGAAAATGTGTTAAGTTAGGCTAATCTCGCATTGGAATTAAAATATATTGGCGTTTCGGCCGTGGAACAGCCTACTGGCTGTCGTCAGATAAATGGAGAAAGCCTATCTCTTAGACGCGTTAAAATGAATTATTGGCAAAGGCATGCGTGGATAAACTAAATTGGCTGTTGGCTAAAAATAAAAAAGGGGCCTGGCTGGATAGTTTATCCGCGCATGCCTTGTCAATAATTCATTTTAACGCGTCTAAGAAATAGATTGTCTGTATCTTGCCAAAGATAATCAGTAGGCAATTTGTAGACTGAAATGCTAATGCATTTAATTCTGGAGCAATGCGACCAGCAAATCCACACTTTGCGTTATTTTAAATATATTTATAGGATTATCTCAATGCGAAGCGATAATTTCACATTTCATAGTGTTGGCTGCTAATGGCTGCGAAAGTTCCATAAAACTTTACGTAAGCAAGGAAATTTTCAAGTCCGTTAGCTCAGGAGGATTGTTCGAATTTCGGTTTTCACGTCCTCCAAGAATTCTCTCGTAATAGTCTTCTCTCCCACCACTACCTCCACCTCCAAAATCACTGCAATTATCTGTATTTATTAACAGATGATTGCCCAGTCGCCTAAAAGAAATAACGTCTTTCGCTAAAATAACGTAATGTCGCGGTCGAGCTCCGTACGATAAATGCCGAGGACACCAACACTTGGACGTTCCTCCTCTTTTGGCTTCAACTTCCATGTTTAGGCCCTAATGTAACAATTAAATAACAAACGCTTGGGATTGTGCGACACTCTTGCTAAACAATAGATTTATTGACGTCGTGCAAGAGCAGGTACGCGATAAATGGTCGAGTGCATTTCGCAATACTTACAATGCATCTCTGAACCCAATGGAAACTGCAATATTTCTATTCGGCCAAGCGAACCTCGATAATCGCTGCGAGTTTTATGCCCAAGCGATCGAATATTATTAATACGGGAGAGAATTTCCGCAACACCTGCTTGCTTGTCCTTATATTCTTTTAGATAAAAGCTCGAGGGGGGGGGGGTTGGTTAAATTATCTGGCTTGCATTCTCCAACGAAATTGGTTGGCTGCCGCTAAAAGTACGAGGTCATATATAATGTATATGCATAAGCGCCAAGCATGCGGGTTCCGCTTTACGTACCTCGATTAATGTCGAAAGAAGCACACAGAGAGAGAGAGAGAGAGAGAAACGCGTGCGATTCTGTCGCCAATCAACAAGACGCCACGTAAAAGTGAATAACTTTTCTTATTAAGCGTTACTAGTGCTCGCAACAGCAACAGCAACAGCAACAGAAAAAAATGGGGGGGGGAGGCGAAATTCGCGCGGAAAAGAGAAAGGCGAATTATTGATTTACGTCGAGTCCAATAATGAAATGTACAAGCGAACGTAACAGCGACTGAGCGCCTTTTCGATCTTAATCTCGAAACTATAATTTAACAGTCATCGCTCGCTGCTCCATGAATCGCAAAAACACACGAGGATACATTGTTTAAAGTGCATCAAAAACAATCAATCAATTGTAAGCTTATAAATTACAAGGTGTATCAAAGTATGTACTCTAGTACGAGAATGTTTTATAGTTGTACGGCGCGTTTAAAAATTACGACTTGCTTCTTTTTTTTTCCTTTTTTTTCGTTTGCGAATGGAGGTGATCCAAGTTACTAGGGACGTTAATCAAATCCTAAATAGATGTTTATATTAGCAAAGCTTCCTCCACGATACTGCAAATTACAAAATCCCCAAGCTCTTTATTGGTCCACAAGGAAGATCGTTCCGAAGCGATAAGTCGACAGTTAAAAAAAAGCCAATGATTACCAGCAATCAGTTTATACAAATTTTACAGTACTTGTTTTTTACTATCGCTCCGTTGATTGATTTGCAGTGAAAAAAAAACAAATATCGTTTGGTTATAATGGCGGGGGAGATGGATAGTAGTATTAGCCGCAGTTCATTATATAATGAATGTACAAAGTCCAAATATTGCAATGAACATTGGCAGCAAACATTGCCTCTGCAACTGCTCCAAGCGCAAATGCCTACAAGCCAAGTTACGCAATTACAACTGTCGGTTCGATACGTTCCAATATATATTCGGAATATATTTAGACATGGAGAAGTTCAAGATCAAGCACGTGCATTTTCAGTACCTCGCACATACGCAAAAGCCCCCCCAATTAATTCAGTCGAGTGTCA
This sequence comes from Ceratosolen corneri, assembly GCA_030522565.1. Taxonomy (NCBI): domain Eukaryota; kingdom Metazoa; phylum Arthropoda; class Insecta; order Hymenoptera; family Agaonidae; genus Ceratosolen; species Ceratosolen corneri. The sequence goes on along the minus strand of JAPYYT010002747.1, from coordinate 850 downwards.
AATCCCAGAACCAATCGGTCGACGCCCTGTGCCAATTACGTGGCCATGTGATGAAGTAATTGTCGGAAGGAGAGGTCGAGGGACACCCGTGCTAATCGCCACTCCCGATGGCGTGCAAATCCTATGTCAAATGAGGCAACGGACTCAACTGACAAGAACTACGAGAGACGTGGAATGAGAGAAGCTGAATCCAACGTCGACGGGAAATTGATATAGTCGTCGGACCAAATGACGCACGCTGTCGTCACGGTTGTTCCGGCAGCGAGCACGCGCGACTCGAACAATCGAAGGGAGAAGAAATGCGGCCTCGAGTACTTAAGTAATGTGATATTAGCTCGTAGCTCCTCCACTCGATCGATGTACTCGAAAGTCTTTCTCGCTCCGGTGATTTATCGGATGCTGATCTATATCTGCGAGTACGCGATGGCTCTCGGGCAAAGAATCTCGAGCTATGCGCTACGAAATGCCTTGTTTACACTTTGGCATTTGCACGTAAATAGAGAGAGAGAGAGTAGGAGGTGAATTATTTGGATGCGCAAGGAGGTGATTTGGAATTGCGTTAATTATGAGAATTTGGCATTAGTGTATGAGCGGACGCATATTCATTATTAATATTATTGGCGAATTTGTCAAAATTTTCTTAATTCATTCGGCTGATTTTGTGTTACTTATATGTAGGCCTTAAACGAATATTCGTAGTATTATAAAATGGTATAGTTATCGCTTTCTTTGACCACTGTCGGTAAATAAGATTTCATTTTTTTTTTTTTTTTTTTTTTTTTTTTTTTTTTTTTTTTTTTTTTTTTTTTTTTTTTTTTTTTTTTTTTTTTTTTTTTTTTTTTTTTTTTTT
>JAPYYT010002746.1:0-16028 GCA_030522565.1 Ceratosolen corneri | reverse complement strand
GGGGGGCTGACGGCGAGGGGGGTCGGCCGGGGGGAGAGCGGGGGGGACCGTGTCGGGTGTTTGTGTTTGACGGGGGGGGTAGGGGGGTAGAGTGAGAGAGAGAGAGAGGGAGAGAGAGGGAGAGAACGAGTGAGAGAACAGCGAGCGAGCGAGAGGGGAAAGTTAAAAGCAGGCCTGTTGGTTGGTTTCAACGATATTTGTTTATATTTACACAATAAGCAACACAGCCCCACCGTCTCTCCTCGTCCTCTTTTTGCCTTGGTAACGTACGTACTGTCGCGCTCGCTCACTCGCTCACTCTCTCTCTCTCTCTCTCTCCCGCTCGATCTCGCGCTCGGGCGCGTGCTCTCTCTCTCTCGCTCGCACGCGCTCACCGACTCTTTCTTTCTCGTGGCGGTGGTAAGGCTCGTAGCGCGCGGCTGCTTTTCGTTGCTTAGTCCTCGTTACTCCGTCGCGGCGTTCGCGTGTGCTGTAGGCGAGAGATAGGAGAGAAATAAAGATCCATCGATTTCACGGCGATAAGAGAGCCGAGTGCCGAAGGATCTCCCGGGCTTTTATCCTTGCCCGGCGCGCGATCCTACCTTTATGCTGGGCATGCGAATCACGTGAGGCGGGTTGCGCGCGCAAGGTTCAAGTTCCTCGCTGGTTGTTGAGCGCGCGCGGAAAAAAAGTGGCGTTTTGTGAGCATGGGATTTCGCTGAAGCAGGTACTTGCAATTGGAATGGGGTGCAGTGCCGAGGAAATTAAGTGTCGATAGTCGAAAAATTCCGGCCTCACACCACCCACCACCCACCACCCACCCCTCGAACCCAATCCCGGCCGTCGCCGCCGCCGCCGACGTCGCCGCCGCCGCTGCCGCCCACCCCCGTCCCCCAATTGTGTTATTCAGATGATTGTCAGTGCTGCAAGATACAGGGTTATACGGTGTCTCTTATTAATTTGTTCGCTTCGGACGATGCAAAATCATTTATGTCATCCTCAGAACTGATGAGCGGTTCTCTTTCTTTAAGTAGGTGAAATTTATCTCTCGAGCTGAAGGAATCGGCAGATTTGTCCGCAACTTTGCCAAGTTGCACATTTCTTTTGATCTTTATGTTGTGTTTGTCTAATGCATGCCCGACCATTGATTAGTAATAGGGTAACTTGTTCAATGTTGAGCATGTGCGAATGAAAGTATACGATCTTGCAAGTTAAATGACCAAGTTACTTATTTCTTGCTCCTCGTCCTCCTTTAAATTGTTTTTCTTTAAAAAAAAAAGTGCACGGATGAGCAGTATTGAGGATTCGCGTGAAAGGCTAATTAAGTTGATAAAACAGCCATGAAATGAGAAAAATATACCATACGTTATAATTTAGACAAATAATAATGGTCTACTCGATTGAGACTAGTTAATAAGTTGGTGTGCAAGTTGAAAATTGAAAATACTTTTTAATTTCTTGATGAACATTGCATATGTGCATTGTGCATTATGTTAAATGAAAAATACCAATAATACTTTATGATATATTATAAGGTATAAATGAATTAAACGATAGAAAAAATATTTCAAACGCAGAGTTACGGAAACAAATTACGGATAATTCGTTTATGAAATTATTAAAATAAAAAAATTATAGCAATGCTTCTATTTAAAAAAAAAAAAACCAAACAATATTATAGTAATATTTGCAACAATATAGACCTATTTTCTAGAAAATTACGTTCAAATGCCGTTAATAATTTCTATCCAAGTTAATTCGTTTCTATGTGTGCGCGTGCGTGTGTGTTTCTGGGCCTGTGTGCGCGCGTTTGTGTGCATGTGCGTGCGCGCGCGTGTGTGTATTATCCGCACACGCAGGCACACGTACACGGATATATATATATATATATATATATATATACACATATATATATATTATTTCCATTGAATATTTAGATTAGATAAATAAAGAGTGTAGTTATCGAAAATGTTCAAAATAGATCGTAGATATTATTTATATGAAACTTCTTGTGTACACATTACTTGTCTATTGTTGCTATACGACAGATCCAATAGTATGTTAAAAATTGCTGTCGAATTTGACAAGAAATCTTAAAAAAAAAATTACATATATATATATATATATATACCTTACATCTTAATTTGATAATTTTTTAAATTTTCCTATGACACTTTAGGAATTTATTTTTCTTTCCATGGAATTCAGTCACTTTAGAGATTAACAAAAAATTCAAAAAAGAATTCTTTTCTTCGTTAGCAATTGGTCAACATACCGGAGTCATATAGTGCAATCAATGTCCCGTCGGGCACTCGAATTAATTTGGATTATATTTTCAATTAACTTATAAACTCACGCACATGCTTGCCTGCGTGAGAGAGCGTGAGAGAGAGCGAGAGCGAGAGCGAGAGAGAGCGAGAGGGAGAGAGAGGGAGGGAGAGGGAGGGAGAGAGACGATGGCTAGTGTAAACAGAAAAATGTAAAAATGGTAATTTTTCCCTAGGATGATGGCATAATGGATCATGACACGGATGGAGACGGTGCAATCAACTTGTCAACATCCCAGCGACCCTCGGCTTCGACAACCCCAAATGGTGACACTCCTACGTACGGTCAAGATCAACAGGAAAACGACCAGGTAGACTATACTTTCTCTTAATTTCCTTCGTTCTTGAAATTTATAAATTCATCTTCTTTACGTTTGGACTTCTCGTAGGATTTCTGTTAGGCGTTTGCTGCGAGTTGTGGGATTTAGTTTTATTGGGCCGATTTTCTAATGAAATGATACGAAAGCCTCTTGAAGCGAGCAAGCCTCGACCAAATGACAAATAATTGATTTAAAAATTTCAACACATCAGAGTGAATATTATTATTGTGATATAATAATCGTAATCGGATTGAATTGGACACCAAAAGTGTCACCGATCGTAATCTCACAATTAAGTAAATATCATCAAAATTAGTCGGGAAAAATATTCTTACTCATTAATCAATTTTTGTAACGGAACTTCATGAAATATATGAGGAAAAATAAGATAGATAGTCTTGCGTTTACATTGCTTTCGTGAATGAGGTTAGGAAAGCATCAGTTGCATTAATGTGTCTTTTCTATCAGAAGTACAGATGTGTAGAAGTGGAAAATAGCAAGGAAAAGTAAAATCGGAATATACATAATATTTACTCGATATTAACTATTATTAACATCAATTAGGAATATGAATTATTAATTCTACTTTTTTTTCTCTCTTTGAAATCCATCGGCTCAAATGATCTAACATTCAAATGGCATTCGTGAAATTGTAATTCTACATTGAATCAATTTTTAGAGTTTTATTAGAAATCATTGTAATTGAAGGAAAAATCTTAAGAATTATAATTGACAGAAAAAATAATTGCGTCGATATAAAGGGCAAGGATAGTTACTTGGAATACTTACGATTCAGGTTCAATTTGGAGAATTGTATAACTGATTCATATTGATTTACGTCAACGTAATTGCCTATCAATAATAGTCAAATCAATGGAAAATATATCACATTACCATACATTTATTTTATACATTCATTAATTTTATTTATTATTGTAATATATGTATATAGTTATTGTGCATAGATTATTATACTTATTCAACTAAACACGTACCGTGTCTGACGCTTAAAATTAATGATTAATTATGATAAATGTATTACCGAGCTTACAATAAGCATTCCCTTCAATTATTTATTCTAATGTTATTGTAAAGTTAATGATATTTCATCGATTTGCCGATGCTTCACAAGAACATCATCAAATTATAAAAATATAATATTCCAATTAGTAAAACGCACTTTATGAATAATAATGGCATAATTTTTCGTTTACTTAAATATCAATACTTGCTCAGCTAATTACTGCGGACTTACGTGCGCGTACGCATGCCACGGTGGATTGCTTGTGTGTGCGCGCGCGTGTGCATTTGCGCGCCTGTGTGTTCGTAGATGTTTGCACATATATATGGTTTTAGTGAGATAATATTGGTTATTACATGAAAAAATAGTTGAAAGCTCGACGTTGTATTACGTAGATAAGGATTCAGGATTTGAATAATTCGGTAAATTGAAAAAAAGTGTCGTAATATTGCTATTGCCGAATCAAAAGCGCCTATTACATTGTTATGGTTTTAATCGAGAAATTAATTAGTAGATTATGAAATGGCAATTTAAGAATGTAAAAATTAATTATCGGCACCCACTTCGATTGCAATAACTATAATAGGTTTTATTGCATTTATTGAATTTTCAATTTCAATTGGGCAATTATTAAAATAATGGCGCAATTATCGAGAAAAGTACATTCTATTAATTCTGACTAAATAATAAAAGTTATCGTTTGTATGTAGCTGCTATAGTTTAATATTAATGAAATTTTAGAAAATTTTATACCTTGCATTGGCCATGAAAATTAATTGTAGCTCTAACGTTTAGTCAACGTAGTTCGAACGAATCTATTATTATTATTATTATTATTATTATTATTATTATTATTGCATGTAATTCTTATAATATCCTTATTTAAATAAACAAATTTAAATCATACGATTATCGAAGCCGTATAAATTATAGTATTTTGAAAATAAATAACCATAGATATAGAATAAAATAGGGTCTAAATATAATTATAAAGGTAATTTGAAAAGTTGCTATTGGATTAATTGCCATGCCATACGCACTACATATGTATGTATATAATTTTTTTTTTAATTCCATTTAATTACCATTCCTTACAATAAATTTAATATTTGATATAAGATGATGGCCTTACTTATTTGTTGGCCCCTCGAAGACGGAAATATAGTTCAGCCGAGTGGAACATGCGAAAAATCATTGGTCGTGCCTGAAAATCCATAAATTTTTAATAACCAATGCCCTTTCAAGCCTCTCCCGTTAACTCGGGAAGCGTTTAAAATTTGGAAACAAAACCAAAGTCCATATAATCATCTTGTGCGAATTTCCGCTAAAAAGCGAGAACCGGTAATACGCATATCCCGTGTCATGTATCGCAAAACGACAAGCCGGCGTAAATCGATAATCGACTTTTTTTTTATCCCTTCCGGCTTTTCACCGCTCTCGTTCCGCCCGATTCGCGGCTCATATATATATATATATATGTGCGCGGGCGTGCGCGCGCGCGGGCGCATATATCTATCCATCTATCTATCTATCTCTCTACGTATATGTTTCGCCACGTAAAATCGAGGCCCGCGATTTCAAATTCAATTCAAAATCCCGCGGCGAGCGAGAAAACGCAATATACTCGAGCTCAAGTGGGCGCGCGACTGGAAAAGGGAGTGAGAGAGAGAGAGAGAGAGCGAGAAGGGGAGAAACAAATGTTTTATGGCCCCCTAAAGCGTGACCTTTTTCTTTCTCTCCTCTTATCGTTCCTATTTCCTTCGTTCGCGCCTTAGCGCGCGCGCGCGCGCGCACAAGAAAGGCGTCACCGAGTTTATGTGCATATCCGCGAGTGCAGCGGCCGAAATCGCTGTAATATGTCGGGAGTATATCGGCCTCGGAGCTGAGGCAACACATCCTTTACTCACGGCCCATACGACCGAGATTTCATTTAAATGGCCGCCAAAGCTTTACGACCTGCGCCAGCGAGCCTTTTTCTTATTGCGAGGCAAGGGCTCTTCTAGAAAAATGCCTACTCACTTGGGCGAATATTTCACTGGTTATAGAGAGAAATGCGTTTCGCGATATCTGATTTTGAAAGTGTTTTAATTAAATCTACGGCCAATACTATTATGTTCATTATAACATCTGTGATTATTAGCTTTTAATGGTCGATGCGGATGTTTATTGCCTTTTTAAGATATGGGCGCTCGCTTTTTGAGAAATGTCACTGACTTTCCATTTTATTTATCACTTTGGCTCGGTTATTATTTACAATTTATATCCAGCACAGCATATGTTGGGGTCTCTCGACCGTATGGAGCTTCTTATCTTAGCCCCGTCAATTGAAAATGTATTTTTATTTTGTACGTGCATGTGCTACGGCATTTACATTTAATACGTGGAGTTAACATAATGAGATTTTTTTTTCTTTCTTCTTCGTTTTTTTAATCTATTTTCGCATTCACGGCAAATGTAAGCATATATGCTCCCTGCATATTACAGTTTTAGAAAGTTGGCGAAATTTTGAACCGCGAAACATTAAATGTTAGATTACGCGCTACATCGAATTTTAAATTTTAATGCAATTTCCTTCGTACTTATTTTTATAACTTGAACATGTTGCTTAAAATGTAAAAATTATTCAATGTATTTTAAATCTTTGCCCCGAGCTTATGGATATAGTACGTGAAAATAATTGTCGTTTCTATTGGATTGTTCATTACACCGCTTTAAAAGCCTTTACGAGAAATTTCATACAAACAATTTGACGATTATTATTATTATTGCTCCCAAGTATATTATGGCCGCGGAATGCCTTTTAGTTAAACAAATCACCTGCTTGCCTTGGAAGTATAGAATTTTGCGACTTATCGCTTGTAAAATAATTTATAATCATATTAACATGATCACTTAATGGGATTGATATAAATTTAGAAAAAAAATTTAAATTAAAACGTTGGATCGAATTTTCATTTAGAATTTTATTTGGAATAAATGAATAGTGAAATCATTTTCACAATAGTCCGACGATAGTTTGCGTGTATGCTTTTGCTCTCTCTCTCTCTCTCTCTCTCTCTCTCTCTCTCTCTCTACATCTATTTGTATACTTAATTCTCTACTCTTAGTGTCTGTAATGCGCTTAAATAACAGTAATTAACGATTGTTATTTTGCCTAAATTGTATTTTCCATCACATTGTTGTTGTTGTTGTTGTTGTTGTTGTTGTCAGGCAGCAATCCAGTAATAGGTCATCGAGTGCAAGGGCTCCATTGGCATTTAATAGTATTGGTGTTGCACAGGTTATAGGCAAAGCGAGCGGGTATATTTGCATTGGAGAGTCGGTGCGCGCGCGAAATTAACAACAAACCAGGCAAGTTAAAAATAGTTGGCGTAGCTCTAACAAATATATATCTCGTAGGTTCGTAGAACCCTTTTTCAGCGTAATAACGACTCGTCTTTCATCGCTACAGAAAATAACATTAAACAGTGTATTAATTTACCTTCGGGGAGAATGAGAATCTGGTATCTTGGCCGGGCTCTCGATGTTACACATTTTTCCGCGTTGTAAATCTGAAATTAGAGTCGGCCTGCCGTAAGTAGCCGACAAGCCTGCGAGCCAGATAGGACGGACGCACTTTATATCACTCGGTACGCTTCCCCAGCACAATAATCAGCTGATCATACCTGGAATTGGCGGGCGCTGATCCGAGCCTGGCATATCAATGATCCGCGCATCAAACCGATGATGTGTATTATTCTGTCCTCACTCGCACTTCGTCACACACAGACGTTCGCGAAAGTGTTGCCTGTCCCTGCTTTCGAGAAGAGAGAGAGATATACCCTTCTCTCGAACTGCATAGCGGATAAAATGCCTCGGCCTCGGACGATATTGCCAGCCGCTTGTTCTTGTTATTTAAGCAAATAGAGGAGCGTTATAATTTACTCGGGCGCTCGTTGTAAAAACAAGACTCCCAATACTCGCCGCCACCACCGCGCATTCTCAGTTTCTTACTTGGGATCATCCGTATCGTATGATTTTAGTATGCGTGACATGGAAAACAATGGCGTTTCATTCGCAAAATTAAAACTCAACTTATCCGCCTCGCTTTATTTCATCTCACGACTTTAGCTGCCGCCCGCTTGGCCGGACTCGCTATAAATCTCGGGCTGCGAGTCACGAGAGGAAGGTAAAAATAAATGAAAATTAACTGAAATCACATTTACGCTCTCGTCGCCCAACAAACTCTCACACGACTCTTGCCTGAAAACAAATGTCATTGATAATGAATTGCACCAATGTTTTCGCTCATTAAGACACGGCGCTCACTTATCGATCCACTCATCCACATCTACTCTCTTAACATTAATCCGCTTGAGAATATTTAATATTGAGCATTTGTACAGTCTGTTCTGTAAGATTGGAGGAGACTTTTGGCAAAATGGCGATGCCTCAGCTGATGAATCGTCGACGAGATCGGCCTCAATTGCCCACCTAAACCTAAAAAACCTAAAAAACCATCAGCCATTAGCATTGAAAATCCAAGCTCCAATACAAGTAAATGACAACTCGAGTAACAATCGCTAAATATTAGTAATTTTATATTGCAATAGCTGCCGAGTCCGTGACCGATTATGCTCTCGACGCACGAGGATCCCGAAACTGGCTTCTGGAGCGGCGCCCCGCGCGACCTCAGCAATATCCGCCGAAATAATTATAAGAACGAGGGGCACAATTAAGAGAGACAGGAGGGGGGCGCATTGGAATTAACCGAGCAGCAGCCGCAATGGCATTGGAATTGCAGCCGAGGAGCATCGCCTCCCAATGACTGTACAACCAAACCGACTTCCGTGTAGTCCTCGAGCCCTACACGAGCCACTCCAGCCCACGCTCAATGGCATTCCTCTCCCTTCATTTACCAGCAGTGCGCGCTCGTATACTCTCGGGCTAGTTTGTCTTGAGGAGGGAATATCGGAGCTACTCCGCAAGCATTTAGAATTTAAAGGGAGGTCGGGCCAGACCCCGAGAGTCGATGCCAAGACATCGCCACGCAGAGGAGCTTGTGGTGCCCGGGCGCTTTCTCTCTCTCTCTCTCTCTCGCCTCTTATTGTCTGCGGGCGCCGTCTAAAGACAATTGCAGTGTTGGGACAACTAGGGACTTGGGGACGGCCAATTGTTGTACTCGGTGGCTTTTTCACTGCTCATTTTTCTCGATGCCCTTTCAACACCCAACAATGCCTAAGATGCATAATCTTCATTACCAAGCTCTATATTGCAGGTGCAATCTCTCGCTTTTTTGTTAATGTGGCTTGTTTTCCCACTGTTTTTCTAGTGTAAAAGCCGGCTGGAGGCTGATGATGGATGCTTGGAATGATTTGGGGATAGATTTTTAAGAGTTTTTTGCGCGAATGGTTCGCGAGCCGTTCATTTCCCATTGACAACAAATGCTGCTTTTGATAGTTGATCGACCAGTCCAAAGCGTCTGAAATTATTATTTCGTAGAGTGTAAGGGAGGGCTTGATTGCGTCAAGACGATCGTATTGCGAAACAGGAGTAAACAGGCAGTAAACAGGAATTTGTCCGAGTCCAATAATTTATTGGCAGCCACTATAAATCCTAGCCGGCCCAATCACCAAAATTATTGACCAAGTGAGAAAGAAACAGCTGTATAGACTCCCGCGCTTACTTCCTCTCCCCCACCCACCCACCTCCCCGGCCCAATAACGAATGACGCTTCAAAAAATTCAGCCTCCCTTCGCCAGATCCGTACTCTCGAAATCTCTCGTCATTAGCAAGCCTGGCTTCGGCTATAAATGCGAGCGAGCGAGCGCCCAGGCAGTTACCGAACGAAAATTCCCTCCGCGTAATTGAAAAAATTTCACCACCGATCCGAGTGTGTGCGCGTGTGCGTGCGCGCCTGCGTATGCGTGTGAGAGAGAGAGAGAGGGAAGAGAAGCAGCTGGTCGGGGCATAAAAATGCCGAGGTAATCTGCTGCTCTTCGTAATCAAGCAGATACATTCATAACGCAAATTTCCTTTTCTCGGTTTCATCCAGCGCTCCTTTACTCTCCTTTCGCGTATTTCACCTCGAGCGCCCCATGAATTCCCGAATCCGATTCGTTCCTCCGGCATTTAAAAACCATATTTATCCACTGGCAGAAGCTTATAGGCATATCGCCGAGCGGCACGAGACACTCCCAGACATTTTCATATATCTAAAGTGAAATGTATTCACTGCTCCGCGACTCGATTGTCTCTGCTAACCGACTACCTTTCATTAATTTCATTTGGACTTTGGAGTTTACAATTTCGTTACAACCAGAACCACCACCCCCCGACCCACGTAACTCGACATAATTCACAAAGTACTTGGTTAAACTTAAAAAGGGGGGGCAAGCGATTCTAATCCCCTTTTCCTCCCACTATAATAAACAAATAGATTCTGGTGCACAAAGTCTCATTATTAATTCTTGAATTTTCTAATCTAGCAACTCGATAACGTGATCAACATATCAATGGCATTTAACTACATAGTCGCATCCCATACTACTCGTGCTTATGACATTTGCCCAAACGACACAATACGCGTTACAACATTAACAACAGACTATCTCTCCGATTGGAGTAGAAGAAGAGGTTGTAAAAAGAAATCTGCTGTAGGCGAGATGTAAAAAGTGTGAGGCTATGTAAGGCAGGTGGAGGGGAAATGGGGAGTGGAAGGTGGGTCGTAGCTAATGTTTACGCCCTCGGGTAAGAAAGTGAGAGTGAGTTGACGAAGTTAGCGGCTCTGAATAATGAAGGCTAATCGTCCTCGTGCCAGTGTCAACTCAAGATACAAGCCGAGGGTATCAATTTTGGAGAGCTGCGGGCCAAATTGGATTTGGCGCTTATACGTAGTTGCGAGAAATTTTCAAGATTCAATGAAAATGCGGCCGGGAAGCGCAATACGCTTTGGCTTGTGGGGGGGGGGGAGGATGGCACGTGGTTGGGTGCGAGTAAGTTTCGACTAGTCGGTGCTATCGAGACACTTGTACTTCAATAGAATTCCAGCAATATCGCTCGATAGCCGAGCGGCCATTCTGTTCTCACTCGTTATTTATAAACAGCGTAGATGTGCCTTTGAATACTCGGATTCGTGAATTACGATGTCTTTAATGGAGCTTTTTCAGACTCGGTACGAGTGATTTTACGTTGGTCAAGGGGTGTGGGCATGTACGCGCAGGATAAGTTTCTGGAAAAAATTGCGCGTTCGTTGTTAGGAGTAAGAGTAGCAATTGTTGGTAACTAGGTCCACTTGACATTTCCGTTTAATGATCAATTGTGCTCGTAAACAACAATGGTTGTCGGGATTTTTCCAAACGCCTTATGCAGCCATACTTTGGGCCACTCGGCGCTGATGGACGAATTAGATAACAAAAGTAATAATACATAGTATGGGAATGATTTATTTTTAATTTTACAAGCCAGAGATTACATATGTTTTTAGAAATTCTCCGTGGCACTCTTATTAGATCGGTCGCTTTTATTAAATGAGAATACATTGTAATACCTGTGGCATACTGATAGCTCGTATAATATATTCATGTTGAAGTGTCGTTAAAACTAATTTTACGACGAACAGATGTGGATCTTTGTCCTGCTGAAAGATTTTAATAATACGAAATCCTTGTGTATAGTACGCGTGAAAAATAATAATATTGAAAAGTTTCGCTTCTCGCGGGGTAATAATTCTCCCAACTGACAGATTTGCAGCTAAAGTATAGTCCTCCTATGAGTATTCCATGACAGTGTAACTTATTGAAAATAAATGAGGCTTCACGTGGTTAGAACGGGACGTTTAATGAAACTGCACTTTAACGGGCGTAAGGGGGAAAATAATCGGAAAAAATTGATTGGTAAATCGCTCGAAAAAAGAAATATTTTCACAATCTTGACCCGCTCAACATTGCGAATTATCCAAGAGTTTTGGATCAAAGAAAAAGAGAGAGAAATCAATACCAGTTGACAAAACCACGATAAACCCCGCCACCCCTGTAGTGCAACCGCACCTGAAACAACTTACGCGAGTGGATCGTAAATTTTTTTCATCCCAGCGTGAGCACCTGAGACAACTGCACCTTCTTTTTCCACATCAACAGTCCACTTATTTTACGAAAAATGAGGCGATTTATGCACTTGCGATAGGTGGTTCGTTCAAAAGTGCGAAAAGTTAGTTTTGGAGCTATTGGATGCATATGCTTATTACGCGTGCAAGCACACTCGCACACACATACACGTATAATCAAGTTTGCTTATAGATAGTAGGGTGTCGCTCATTCTTGAATGTTGAATTCGAAAGACTTTGAGATAGGGATGCGTGATAGGTAAGATCGGAAAATAAATTTGATTTAATCCAGCGTCAAATCTATCGGCAACTATCCGCTTTTCTGCTGAAATATCAAATATCTGCTTCGATAGCGATACATTCCCCTTATGCATCCCCCCCACCGACATTTATTTATAAACTCTAATGTGGATGCAGTTCCCTTCGCACACAAGTGCTAATTTAGCTACTATTAATGTCCTAAGCCTGTAACATCAATTCTCCTTTATGAAGGCCTATTGGCAAGACCATAGTGTCAGTAATAATTGTCCCTCGTTCGATATTACCACTACTTTCAAAACTATGCGAGTGCCAGTCGAAGCAAAAGACGACGTGGAAACGTCTTTTCAGGAAACTAAACAATATTCGACTCGAACCAAGTTGAGCAAGTAGCGAAATCCCGAGAGCAGTGGACTTCTTTAAATCCATTTATGCTTTTACACTAATTAACGGGGCTTGCATTACACACTCGAGGTATTTACAGGTCTCGCGCGATCTCGTAAATTCCGCGAGTGCCGAGCATGTAATGATCGTCGCACGTGCACTGTGCATCGCATTATTGTCGCCACTTGAAATGTGTGTACTTACACACACATCTCCTCCTACTCCTATTCCGGCATTTCTTCCGACATAATGAATTGCGTAGACGACGCTGCATCTTCTGTCGCACTCCCGCCTCTCTCCCGTCTCTCTCCCGTCTCTCTCTGTGTGTGTCGCTACCTTATCTTTCACGCGTCTCGTTATCTCCCAACTGAGATAATGTTCTACACGCGCCTCGGTGCCGTAGGTATTAAATTTTCGCTTTCCACGTTCTGAATTGAGTTGTATTTTTATTTTTCACAATTGCCGGATATTTAAAGGATGATGTAAATGAGTTTAGGATTCTGCTCTTTACGCACGTGCTCGAATGCGCCTAAATTTCACATTTCTATTATTTGGCCTTTATGTCCTTTAATACAGATAGTTTATTCAATTGTGTTTTGTTCCTTGTTGGTGTGAGTGCCGCGCCCGGCCAGAAATGTAATTTTTATTTCGTGAATTTTTGCTCTATTCGTGTCGTTCGGTCGGTCCTCTACGAATACAAGTATCAGCATTTTCAATAAACGCAAAGTGATTATTATTATTATTCGTTAAAGTGTATTTTGTCGTACCTTTGTGCACATAATTCTCTTAGAGATTAATAGCAATATTTCGTCGCAACTTTACATCCTAATTACAGCAACTAAATTTTAAAGTCTATGTAATTTTAACATTTAAAGCTTCATAGCCAACATAATTTTACGCGGCTTAGAATATTGCAATTTTTCGAATGTTAATCCAGGGGAATTGAAAATAAGAGAATTATGCCAGAATTAAATATTCATTGTTGTAACTTTTGTATAAGAAATTGAAATTTGTACAATTCCATGAAAGATTCAATCTAAATCCATTTCGCAGTTTATGGCATTATGGATTTTGTAATTATTTACCGTAATGAATTCACTTCGATATTCTTCCGACAATTATTCGAATATTTTCATAAAAAGTTGGGTAGTGGCGGGAGTAAGGGAATCAATAGTGAATAAAAAGACTTGATCCTCGTAGATTGGCAAATGCCGAGAAAATCCTCCCGACTTGAACTATAAATGCTGGAAAATAGTCGAAGTTAGAGGTCTGAGATTACACTGGGCCCCTGGACTTGAAAATTTTCATGTTTGCTCAAGCAAAATGTATTATTTTACATGGAGGGCATTAGAAAAGTCTTGGGGAATGCTTGCCTACAGAGGCGCAACCCTTCGCTCGACTGAAATGAATAAAGGGAGGAGCCGGGTGGTGGCCGCGTCTCGGGAATTTGAAGAAAGGAAAAGAGAGGAGGCTCCTTTTGAAGAAGAAGGGCCTTTCGGATCTACGATGCGCTTCGCTCTGTACTCGCACGGAGACACTGGGAACTTAATTAAAAGCACGCGAGATGATTATTTGCCGAGACCCGTTTATTTTGGAAATTGCGTCCCTTCCTATCCTGTAATGCTCTCTTGTTTTCTCTTTCCATCTTTTACTCACTCACTCGCCCAACCACCGCCCACGCGCACCCACACACAGCACACAGACACACGCACACAGACAGACACACGCACCATCTCGCTATATCGCTCTTTCGACCACCTTTCTTTATCTCGCTCTGTCCTGCTTTATATATCTATTAACTCGTTTGTTCATCCATCCATCCATCCATCCATTTCGCGCAAGTAGATCGAGCTTCATTTCCACAGCTTTTATCCTCGTTCCTACTTTTTGTTTAAAAACGAATGCATTCATTGGTATTACATTAGTATTAAGAGTAAAATCAACCGGAATAAGTGTATTAGGAGCGTCTTGACGATAGTAATCATCGCCTTCTAGACTATTAATTGATAAATTTCAATAGATAAACGAATGCACGCAAGCTGATAATAATGATTACTGTAATGACTGATAATAGTGTAAATATAACGAGCAGTGCAATTGGTTTATCATAATATTATTGCCATTGATTTTTGCATACATTTGGATCTCTTCGTTTAGTTTGTTTAACAACTGGAAAGGAGGAAAGACGAATAATAACGGCTAATGTACTGTTTCAATGCTTGCCATTATTTTTTTTTCCCTTTGGACGATCATCTTTCAATACGCACAATTAACAATAACAATTAGGACGAGAATAAACCACTTGAAATCGCGAAAGATAAGGCGCTCGCTATTGCTGACATAAGGCACTTGGCAATTGTTTTTACTTCGGGAGAAAGATCATATTTATAAAAAGATCGCATTTATTGCTTTTAAAATGTGCATATTACGGTTAGAGAATTTGATAGGCTTGTTGTGGCGGATGAATATCTAGTGTAAAGAATTTCATTTAGAACAAATACAAACACCTTAATGCATTTGTGTGTGTTGAGCAAGCCAATATCACCTATCCGGCTGGAGTTTAAACACAAGGGAAAATTGTTTGTCAATTTTTCGACACTCCTCGCTTATCAAACTTTCATCATTCAATTCAATACGAGAGTTGATATAATGTAATTTCATGTTGCATTACTCGCCTAATGTTTAGAAATTATACGCACAAATTGAATTGCTTTCTCGTAATACGCAGAGACTCGTTTGTAAAGTCACTTAAATGCTCAAGGACGTCGGCAGAAAATTTCGTAATTATAACGTACAGCCGTTAAATCGTAAAACATTCCTTACGCTCTATAGCGACTAGCAGTTGTTTCAGTCAACAATAACAGCAGTCCTTGTAATCCAGTAGGAGGCGCAAATTAGAAATAAAACTGACATGCTCAGGCACGAGAAGAGAATTTGCCAAGTAATTGATCAAAAGTATTATTACACGCAGGCAATAACGTTATTATTAACTATCAACGGTATTATCCGCTGCTCAATCCGGCTTTCTTTCGTCTAAATTAATAAACGGCAGATACGAGTCTCGATTGAATGGAGTTGAAATTTTTTTCATCGATTTCCGAAGAACTTTCGTAAACGCATTAATGGTAATTAATGGGCTATCGTTTGAGCAAAAATAAATCTTTCCTTAATATAAAATTGAGCTATTGGCTGCGCGGTGAAGGAGGATTTCCATCCCGCGCAATCCTACGTAATTCGGCTGGCAATAATTTTCAGTAAATAATCAGCGATTGTAATCCTCGGGCGAAATTCAAGTAATGCAGGAGACAGCATTGAAGCGACGTAAAAGAAAGGCTGAATTAAAGCGCTTAGATGTAAGTGGGGCACGTTCCCTCGCATCAGCATAACGCTCAAGAAGGATAAAGAGCAATAGAACGTCACAAGACACGCGGAATAAAAAGAGTGCGTGGGTAGATGAAGCGGGTGGGTAGATGGGGGGAGGGGGGAGGAGGAGGAAGTCGCGATGGTGAGACAGTGAAAGATGGAGTGTGCTCGGAAGGTTCAAGTCTGCTAGTTGGAGGCTCTGTGCTCGTAACGAAAAGTGAGAGGGGGGGGGGTGGTTGTGGCGGTTGTGGCGGGGGGGGAGAGAGGGAGGGGGAGGGCGGGAGGGGGGGGGG
>JAPYYT010002745.1:0-17514 GCA_030522565.1 Ceratosolen corneri | reverse complement strand
GGCCTCGGCGGCCTTGCTTGCCCTGTGAATATAAAATAGGGCCGCAATCACCCCGTAGGCAGAATTCTCCTCGGTCTCCAGTGCAGTAAAGTGGTCTTAAAACACCGAGTTTTCTCACCCCGCGCACAAGCCGGCTTGTATATACACCAAAGAAGCGCTTATCACCGACTCTGTGCGCGCTGCGTTATAAAGCCCGTGACTGATCCAATCCCATCCAGGTAGGTGCGCAGCTGGACCGTCGCGTCAAGAGGCAAGTAGCAACCCGTGCGTCGCCTCTCGCCTTACTCCTTTCGGATTGTACACCATTGAAGTAACGAAGATACGTACACTCTTTCGGTAGTGCGTTACAGAAAGAGACCGTCCCGGCCTTGTAAAACCGACCCCGTTGTAAGACCACGCCGCGATTCGTCTAATCGTAATTCAACCAAACGACGCGACACATCGCCGTCAGTAGTCAAAACCTCAATATTGTTAAATTGTACGCCAATTACGCGGCATTAAAATCACGCGTAACCAGTGCGGCAGTGTGGGAAATCGATCGTAAAAGCCTTGGCTTATTGCGTAAGTGCGGCCTTCAACCGATTCTTGTAACGACAATAGTGTAATTTACTGTATAACCAAGTGCGACTTCTTCAAGCTATTTTTTGTTCAATAAAATTCAGTGTTATCCGCCTATTTTGTCTACAACTCTTTTTACCCTGCTATCTTGACTATTCCACTATCTGTTTCTCCTTCACACATTCGTGAGGAGAAAACACACACACACGCGGATCCGCTCCCCTTTCTTCTTACCCGAGTCGGATCGCGAACAAGCGGAATCTACGTTCTTCTATTTGAAGCGTTTTTGTACATGATTTTTCCGCACTGATCACGCATTGATTTAATTCCGTGGTGTTGGCGTGAGTTAACAAGATGAATTAATTGTATTGTCCGAAACAAAAGGGAGGCGACGGCCCCGTAATTCTTGTTAATTACGCATAGACGAATTGCCATGTGATCTTACAGGTCGGTCGGCTCACGGGCCGAGGATGGCAGTTACGGGCCCTATAATACATGTGATTTACGCATAGACGAGCAGCCATGTGGCATTATAGTTCGTTCGGCTTACTGGCCGAGAATGGTGGCGACGGGCCTAGTAGTACATGTATTACGCATAGACGTGAAACCGCGATGCTACTTGCTTCTTATTGCGTGTTCCATCTGCGCTCCCTCTGGGAGCTCCGTCCAGGATGGGAAGGATTCAACCCCGGGCTTTCTAAAGTATCGTGCTTAGCGTCTGGGAGAAGCTTCTTTACGTATGGAATCTGACGCTGGGCTAATAAATGCTTTTCTGTAAGACCATTGATTGCACTGGAGACCCTTCCGAGATGGATCGGAAGACGTAGAGCAATTGGAGTAATTTCTCGCCTCGGGATGGTTGCGGTCTTATTTTATAGCCACAGTGCTAGCTAGGCCGCCAAGGATGCGGAAATACAAAAGCAAAGAAAGTCGCCTCCTTTAGGCAAGGGGTAAGGGATGAAGACTGAGACGACGGAGGGAGGGGGCTGTGTTGCCAAGAGCTTTGCAGTTCATGAGCTTACTGTGCTTTTCCTGGAGACATTCCAACAGAAAGACTTAAAAATAATATTCGTACGATGTTAACTAAATATTCTAGCAAGAGTCACATTCAAAAGTAAACAGGTATTATTTAGTAACTACTGGAGATTCTGTCGGAATCGCGAACAATTATTTATTAATTTTTAATTAAAAAATACTATTTAATTATAAATTAAATACTTGGCGAAAAGTTACTATCCATATATGTACGAGAAAAACACGTAGTTATTTAGTTCGAACTATCTGCTTGAAACAATGATTTCTTATAATATACATTTGATATATAGTTTAAAAAAATGAAGACGCGTATTTAAGTCAATTTATGTTATCACGTACCTCCTATAATCTTGTAGCATTTTTATTTTTATATACAAAGTGTATGGTGTTATAATTATTTTCGCGGGAGAAGTTAAACATAATATCATTAAATATGGAAATTCTTTGTAACATAAATATTTAAATACTTTAAACTAATTAAAGTTTTAAATAATTTTAGATTTGCATTTTAATAATATAATGAACTTTTAATTATCTATTATAATTTTTCTTCTTTTAATAACTTTATTGTTTTTTCAGATGGATACATTCAGCAACCATTGCATCAAACTTCTTATGAAAAATACTCTGCTCATCCACATCAGAATCTTTCCAATGATAGAAATTTATGAAAAAATTCTTTAAAATGAATGATTTTACAAAATATAATATAGTTATAATTAACAAAAACTTTTTTCAATATGTAGTTTTCCGCTTTAATTTTAATATTTTAGTAGTAGAAGCAATATAATGTTTTAAGTAAGTTGTATGATGAAAATACAATTTCAATAAACCCATTATTTTTATAATGATTTGTTTAATTACATAAAAATTTTCAGAATTTTATTTTTAGTTGGTTTTCTAATTAAATTTATATTCGTTAGTATTATCGTTATTCATAAATTTAAATAAATTATATATATTTAAAGGTATATTATATAAATAGTCCTCTCTTTGTAATAATTTTTTTTATGTGTAATTTAGATTTTTAATAATTAAATAATTACTCATTTTAATGTATAAGGTGTAGAGGAAATGTTATTTTATTATGTATTTAGCGTGACATGACCGAAAGGATTTAATGAAATAAAAATGATAGTAAAAATTTTTTATATTAAATTTATATCTAAGTTACACCTTACAATAACCTATTAGAATTTATTGGCTTCTATATATATGTATAATAATATAGTATAGTATTAGTAATAGTTATAAAATAATTTCCTTATAGATATGAAAAATTAAAATAATTGAAAAAATAACTAAAAATAATAGACAATTATTTTTAAAAGTAAATATTTTGTTTTATACTATAGTAATAAAATAGATATCGATCGGATTAAGCATTGCAACAGTGTAAAATGTTATATTTAATGTTTATAAATTCTCGAAATTTTATAATCATATATTTATATATGTATAATGTGTTATATATATACATTATAATATTAACATTATTGAAGATAAAAATAAAAGATACTTAGTATCAGTTGTATAAATCGAGTATTAATCTATACCCGAGTCATAGTAAAATACTAAAATTTAATAGATTATTCAAGTAATTTTTAAAATTAAAGAATTAATACACACGTAGTTGCCAAATGTCCTTCTATTCTATGTATCGTACCGATTCATATTTTTAAAAGTGTAAACATCAAGCCAAGCGACGGCCCGGCGGTCCGACGCGCAGTCAGTCACCAATTTGATGCCTGCATCACCTAATGAGTGTTTGACACTACCTGAACAAGAGCACCAATTACAGATGAATAATTAGTTGTCAATCAGTCAACGAAAATTTCCACTCTCGTAGATGAACACGAGGCGCCCCTTGAATGAAGCTGCTGCTAATCTATGATTCATCATTTGTCCGTTGTAAACCTGTATCAACTTCGACATCAAATCTAGTAAGCAGAGATACCGACTCGCAAGTAACACCACGTTGATTTAAACTAATACAACGAGTCCACGCATTGTGCTACTTAATTTACGCCTGAATATTGCGTCCGTGCAGAAGCAAGATACATTCAATTAATCTCATGGAATTCATTCCATTTTCGCGGTATTCAATTTACGCCTTAATATTACGATAGTGCGGAAACTGTAACTCAAAATAAAGACGCCATTATATTTTTACCATATCGACTAGAGATAGCATTATATTCCAATATATTTAAATAAAAACAGTTTCACACACAGCATTGCACACATCTACGACTTCGTTTCTTTCTAGCCTGCTATATCTCTCCATCCACCATTGGTGTCTCCCTCACATCACTTTGGGAGAGTTCATTCTCGGGTTAATTCCTGAACACCAATATATTTTATGCAATTTTAATCTTCTTTGTAATTATTATTTAATTATTTAATATTGAATTATTGAATCCATGTACATGAAATTATATAATCTGTTTACTTATTATTGTGAGATTTAATTCGTTCTGGTAGAAGCTGCAATAATTGTTGAAAATAAGAAGTTTACTAATATTGTCCATATTGTTAACGCTGGACGTTATATAATCATCATCCTTGAATATTTTTTTCATTTATATATAATTTTTTGTATTTTTTATAGTACAAATAATAATCTGAAAACTAATTGTTTTTTCAGAGTATTTGTTTACTGAAGGTTAAATAGTTTAAATCTATATACATTAAATTGGTAAAAGTAGTTAATAGCTCGGTATTTTCATTATTACATTATCTTTTAATGTTATAAAACACAAAAATTAATAGATTGTTTTAATTAATTCTAAAAACTACTTCATTCAATTATTGAAGGTCTGCTAAATGCCTTGGACAATCAAAAAGTATTGATAGTTTGGAAGGTATATTAATGTTGACCTGTAGTCAACATTTATATATTTCATCTGTAAAGTCATTTTTCTTGATAGCGAATCAGTAACTTATAATATTGTTTTTTGTGTTTGTTACGTTGTTTCTTAGTAAACTTCTTAGTAAATTTTTTCACCCTTTGATTATAACACTACTACTCTCATAAGATTGATTTTACATTTTTCTTATATTGTATTTTACATTATTATTGTAATACAAATGTAAATAATTAAACAGAAATATATCAATATTTTATTCTACTTGAATGTCGATGAATTATTTTTACCTTATATGATTAATTTCAACAATTCATTTCTTAATTTAAAGTTAATGACCATATAATCTTATATAATGGTACGCTTACGTGAGTATTGGATAATATAATAAATAAATTGACAACTCATGTTTATTAATTTTATTACTTTATTTATAGTCTATTATATGTATAAATACTTTATATATATATATATATATATATTATGCTAAACTACCAAACTAAAATACTTATTTAAACGTTTGAAAATTTGCAAGAAACCCATATATATTGATCAGAGTGTTTCAAAATACTTTGCTTAATTTTTTTATATATATCTTGATAAGTTTGACCTTCAATTATACCTAAAAAATGATACTGTATTAATTACATGTTAATGCATTAAAATCTTAAAAATATTGTGTTCATAAAATTATGTATGAAACAATTATTTTATAATAACAAATTACACGGTAAATTTTATAAATTTTTAATTAGATTTTAGTTTCAATAAAATTAAAAAAATAGTATTTCAATTGATTAATTTAAGATGAAACATATATGTTCTAATATTTCTGCATACTTTTTACTAAATGTATTCCTTCTATTCAGGAATTAAACTGAGTGAGAATTCTCTCCAAGCTGGTAGGGGATAGAGGCTGATAGTGGGAGGGGATGGATGCTCTGTCATAAACAGAGCCTGTGATGTTTTGTATGGAACTGTAAATTGCCTGTATAGTAATATAACAGATAATAGTATGTAGAATATAACGTTGTCAATTCTTATAAGTGAGATGCTCCCATGCAATCTTGGTAGTTAGTCATAAATTAAATGCCACGTTACTAGGAAAATGAGGTTTTTGAATAAATTAATTTTGAATTATTGTAGACCTCGTGATTGATGAATTTGAAAGAAAAAAATGAATTTGCAGTGTGCCAGCATAAGTAAATACTACAGTATTACTTGCCGTGTTTTGCGAATTGATGTAGACTGCCGAATGATATAGCGACGACCAATTGTAAAATGGCCGCCACACTGCTATCTTGCTGTATTCCACATTGTGACTTTTCGAGCATTACATTGACCCATAACGACGAATGCTAATGAACGGGCAGTTCTAAGTTGAACGCTGCTCAGGGAGTCGGTGTGACAAGTGAAGAGTTCAACCAGCCTTGATGATCGGTTGTAAATCGATAGCCGCATGTTCAGAAATTGGCTTCTTAAAATACCAGCATCAATGTCGTACTGTAGTAGTAGTACAGCTCAAAATTCTATCTTTGAATTGTAGTCGTAAAATGATTTATCGGAATCTTCCAATAATTTGAGTAACCCTTCTAAGTATAACTGTCTTGTATTTTGTTGTGTAGATTACATGGATTTTTGACAGTATTGACTAGCATTGGTCATGCTGTCTAATTTATCGATATAATCCCGCTTCCTTGCCAGGGTGTAGTCTTCGTCTGGTTGCCTTGAGAGTAGGAAGTTTCAATCATTGGATCACAATTATTTTTGTCCTATGGAACGGTCGACTAAAAGCACGGGGGGTGGTTAGCGCTTTTAGTGTTCCTAGAATCTTTATGGCGATGTTGATTTTACTTTGTTTTGCTATGAGAAACGCAATGGAAAAAAGGATATACTCGCATTTCTAGTCTTTGACAAAGAGTCGTAATTGTCAGGTAAGACTCGAACATTCTAGTCGAAGTCGAAGGCACTTGGGGATCATTTGGTAACCAAAAACACGCTCGAATTCCTAATGTATTTTTTAACAATAACGTACTCTTAAGAGATACTGGATACTCTAATGTAATATGTTTGAATAATGTACTAATGTAATAATGTATGTTTGAAGAATAATTAAATAATGTACAATATGTTTGATAGGTAATATAATATTATTTATAGTTTATTATTGACCGTAGTATTAGAATATTGGAATTTAATACGTATACTTTAAGATAAGAACGAACAATTTAGAACGATTATTTCTCATATATGATTAGCGAAATCACTGAATAGTATGTGTTCGGCCAATTTTCCCGATGATGAGCTCTCCCGAAGGTGGTGGGAGGAGAGGCCGATAATGGTAGAGGAGAGATGGCAGGGTAGAAAGAAATGAAGACGCGGGGGGTCGAATGTAATGCTGTGAATTGATGTGTATTGAAAATCACATAGAAATTTTAGTAACGATATACAATTCTGATTTATTCTGTTTTTTAGTATAATATTCTTGTATAAATTTATCACAAAAACACTAATGATTTTATCGGCTTTTATCTCCTCTTACAGAAGTGAAGGAGATTTTCAAAAGACTCTTAGTCTTACAGATTGTTTATTGTCAAAATATAACATGCCTTGATGTACCACTTACCATGTAATTGTGTTAAACGCATTGGCAGCCCTTTTGTCCAATAAAATTAATGTACGTATCGCTACATGCCTTCGGTCTGTTGGTTCTAGGCTCTCGTCCTTTCTAGGTTTACTGGTCCACGATCGTCACGAATGTGGCGTACCAATTTACCCAAATAAAGGGGGGAGCTGTAGCCTATGGACTCTTTTAGCGGTAGTTTCACGTGACTGAACTTTCGCGGGCCCAAGCCTTCGTTATGTAACGTGTAGCTATTTCTTATCAGCATCGCGTAAACTTTTCACTTCATAATGCCGAACACTGAATTCTGAGAATTTTTGCGTTGTAAGACTAAATGTGAGATTGATTTTGAGAGATTGATCTTCGCGAGAATTCTGAGACACAGTGCGCCTGCTGTCTAGTTTTGATGTCTCACCCCGCTCCTTGAGTAGGGGTGGTCTCTTTAGATTTTGGTAAGAGTGGGAAGATTTGCTTATTGTTTGAAACTAATTTTCTGTTATCATTGGAGCTCCAGCCAAAAATGTCAACGCCCTTTTACAGGAGAAGGGCGAAGTGCCATAGGTGAAGTAGTGGCAACCTTTGGGACGTCGGGCTGCGGATCGCGCGGTCACCCCGACGTCATAAGGTCTTGCTGGATTTTTCATGAATTCCAATTCTTGTCGGTTCGTTAATAGCGTTTTACGAAATATAGCAATTGTGCTGTTATACCTAGAAGGACTTATCCGTTATTTTTACTAGGCTCGTATTGGAAGACATGCGATGGTCATATTTACTATTCCGAAATCTTTTCGAGTCACAGTCCGAGTAAACATGATCGTAAATGATCATAAACAAGAAAGAAAATATATTCGATGTATTTTTAAGTATATTCGTAGGTTCTTGGGACACAGCTGGCATAAACGAATTGAATCTATGTAAAATGAATTTACAAACAAAGAGGTAGTACCGACGGTCGAGAAACCGAAGGATTCTCGAACAGTATGAAATATATAAATACCAAAAAATCCTCAATAAAAACTAATGTAAAAATATTTCAGAATATTCAGAGAACAAAGAGAAAATAGATAATGGAAGTTGATATAGAACAAGAAAATAATGTATTTATTTATATATTGAGTTGCTGCTAAGGGTATGTTATACTTGTTATACGTCAACCGATTACATGAATTCAATTGTGTAATTGAAACATGAGCCATTTCTATTATAGATTTCTATACATTATGAATGCAAGTTGAACTTGTTGCATTTTCATACAACAAATTAGAGCTAGTGTTAATTAGGTAAGAGATAAATTGCATCAATTTACCTACAAACTTAAAACAAGTATATTACGGGATATGATACATGTAATATAGAATATATAATACAATTTAAAATATCTTTCAATGTTGCGTTAATCAACTTTGCCATACTATTTTCAACATACTTTTTTTCACTTTCCTATTTCAATCACAGATTAATATTTACAATATAAATTAAAATATTATTTTTAAATCTAGCATTATAATTTTTAATAATATTCCTTGTAGGCTATCTTGTCGATGATTGACTGCTATTTTTATTCTGTACTTGTTTGATTCCATATGAAATTTTAACTATATTTTCGTAAAAGATTATTTAAAAACAACTTTCCAGATTTCGAATAGATCATTTATATATATTTAAAAATATATATTCTATTATTTAACAATTAAATACGTTTCTACAATTAAATAGATGTAATTATAACTTTCACCTATTACTTTTAAATTTTATATCTATTTTTATAATTAGCTATTGTTCGGGAAAAACATCGGAAGATTCGATGTAAACTATCCCCAAGCCGATAGTGGAAAAGAATAAATCGCAGGTGTTCGAGATTTCTTTAACATTGTAGACGTTTTCCAACGGACCTTCAGTTCCATGAATTTGTTGCGGACATTTCCCGCCCCTATTTCTCCTTCGTTGCCGAGCTGGAGATGCGACAATATAGAAAAAACTCATATCGATAATAAGCAACGAAAAAACGCATAGAAACAATTTTTTTTGCATCGTTAATAGGACCGTACAAACCGCGAAGGGCCAGTATTCTCCATAACAACAACGAGCAATTAGTAAAAACATGAGCAGCAAGATATATTTGAAAAATAATACAGTAATTATTCTATGTAATAAAATCGTTCTCTTATCTTTTCTTTCAGATTAATAATCTTTCAAAAGGGCGTTTACTTAAGTTCGTGGTTATTATTGCTGGAACTTCTTAAATAAAAGATTCTTATATAAGATAAGAATTATCACGAGTTTTTATTTAAGTAATTAGTTATTGCGGATCTGCAATAAGTCTTAAATAAACATAACCCACTTAAGATTCGGCAAGATTAAATAAATATTAAAAATTAAGTTCAAGGCTAATTGAAGGAGAAACTCACGTCCCACCAGCTTCAAGACACACCTGTTTAACTTTGGTTTATTTTTTAACGTTTATCTTTTCATTAATTATTATCAATAAATTCACCACAGATTATATTTATTCATTGATTTTTACTGCTTTTACATTTTCTTTTACATTGACACACGGAATTTCTAAAACAACAGGGTAGAAAGAAATTAAGACGTAGATGGCATGTGTAATGCTGTAAAATTGTTTTTATTTAAATGTATTGAAATATAATGCTGTTTCTAGTCGATATGGTAAAAATATAATGGCATCTTTATTTTGAGTTACAATTTCCACACTATCGTAATATTAAGGCGTAAATTGAATACCGCGAAGCTGGAGTGAATTTAGTAGTTGTGTTGAATTCCATGACGTTAATCAAATTTATCTTGCTTCTGTACGGACGCAATATTCAGGTGTAAATTGAATATCACAATGAATGGATTCGTTGTGTTAGTTTAGATCAACAGGGTGTTATCTGCGAGTCGTTGTCTCTGCTTACTGGATTTGGTTTCGAACCTGGTACTATAGTAATTGACTGTCTGTACAGGCGACGTTCATTTATACATTAAAAGTAGTGTGTTAGTCGCTACTTGCCTATCTTGTTCTTCCTCTCTTAGTTTTCTAATAAACGGAGTCCAGTTGTTGTCGAATTTAGCGTTCAGTCGTAAATTGAACACATCATAGCCGTGGTCCAGTTGAAGAAGAGCAACAGCGGTGGGCTATAAATGGAGGTAACATTTAATCCTGTTGAACCCCGCAGGCCCATTGATTTCCGTAAGTAGTTTGCAGCGATTAGGCATCAATGTACACACTACCGAGTGTGACTATCTTGAAGGTGATGAGAGGGAAGAGGCCGGCTGTGTAAAGGTAGAGTTTGATTTGTGTAAATTCCGCACTAACCCAAATATTCAGGCGTAAATTGAATACCGCGAGTTTTGGAAGTAAAATTGAGAGAGAAAGAGAAGAAAATTGAGTTGATTGATTCATTGTTTCTAGTTAATCATCAGGTCAGTATGTTGCATACTGTATTTGTTTAGCACTTGGTTTGGTGCGTCGGCGCCCTGGTCCGATCGCGTAATGTGAACCTGCTGTTATGTGACGTTCAAAGTCTGAATTGAATGCCGACTTGGTTTCACTAGTGTGATAAATATGATAAATTCTGGTATATGGCAGCGTCAATTGTCTGTTACTTCCTACCTTTCTCCTCGTGGGCCTATTGCTGAATAGCTGTACCTGGAGCCTGGGATGGGCACTTTATTGGAAGAGGGCCAAGTGTTGGAGGTTTAATGGTAGCAGCGATTAGGGACGTCGGACCGCGAGTCGCGCGGTTGCCTTGACGTCATAAAGCCTGGCTGGGTTTTTCATGAATTCCAATTTGTGTGGGTTCATTAAGAAAATGTCACAAAGTGTAGCAATTAAGCTGTTTCTACCTAGAAGGTCTTGTCCGTTGTTTTTACTAGCTCGTATTGTAAGACACGTGATGGTTATATCGACCATTGCCGGAATCTTTCGAGACGCAATCCGCGTAAAGTCGGTCATAAAAAGAGGTTATAAATGAGAAAAATGAATATCCGATGTACTTTCTGACCATATTCGTAGGTTTGTTGGCCACATCTCATAATCATAAACATATTGTATGTTTGGAAAAGAATTCACGAACAAAGAGGTGGTACCGACAGTCGAGAAACCAACGGAATCTCGAACAGATGTACTGCTAGATATTTCACATTAATATTTAAAAAATAATTGTTGTTTAATACTATGGTTATGATAAGATATGATATAAAATCAAATGTGAGACTTTGAATTAATAATAATAGCATATTTTACCAATCGTACAAACTAAAATATTTCAAACATTAACAAAAATAACAAAGCATACTGTTTCATTCATATTTTTGAATAATGATGTTATTTTATTTTATTTAGAAGTTTTTACTTATAATATACATTATAATGAAATCGTGTTAGTATATATTTAGATAAATAAAGATAATGTATTCACATTTTTGTAAAAAATGTATGGTTATTAGAATCATCTTTTATTACTTTAGATAACAACAAACCTTATTATTTAGAAATAAAACAGAATTCAAATGATCACCGATCAGCATCGTTCGAATAATTATTCGTAGCCATACTCTAATTTTTTAAGAGAATCGGCAATAAAGATATTCAAATGTATTTATTATTTGAGAAAATGTTCATATCAAGAGATTATGTTTTTAAACATAAAAAATTTAATTAACTACATATAATAAATGATTATATGTTTACTAAATAATTCATTAAATATAAAAACATATACTTTTGGATTCGTTGAAAAAAATTTGTACCTGTAAAATGCTCAGCAAATTCTTGTTCTACTCTTAAAGAGCGATAGTAAATTTTCTTTGCTTGATCTTCTGTAATTTTTTTATTCATATTCCTGAAAAAAATAAGATTTGATCAAAAATATAATTAATTATTTTACATAATTAAATAATTTATATGATGTATATGTTATTTTAATAAAAAATTATTTAAAAATTTAATAATTTATTATTAATATAGCAATATACTTATATTTATATGTATAACCTTTTAACGTTGCTGAACGATTTTATGTAAGAATCGTTTAGAACAGATTTTCAAGAATATTTCAAATTCTTTATAAACTATTATACTTTTGAAGCATATAAAATATTATCAAATAAAACATTTATACGATTTTGAAGGATTTTTATCATTGATTTTCTATTCAATTTTCAATAATTTAGTAATTTTTTATACATAAATATTGTATATTATTGCAACAAGAATGAAGCACATCAAGACTTAATATAGCGTATTGGTGTATAAGCTGAGAAAGATTTGAATAATTGCACGTATAGAATAGATTCACTTCAAATTTACAATTATACGAAGTTCGCTGATTTATCAGTAGCCATAAATCAATAAGTACAATTCAATGTTATTTTAATAGAAAAAATCAGCAGTTTTCAGAGCAGAGATCAATGTGTTTGTCTATATACTTAAATAAATATATATAAAGTAATTATTAGAAGAGTATAAATTATGTAATTATTTATTCATCTAATTTTAACCAAAGACTGGTGTTCGAGATTTCATTGGTTTCTACCTCTGCTTGTAAATTATTTTTATAAATATTCTAAATGTTTATGATTGCTAGATGTGTCCCAAGGGCCGACGAACAGTATTAGAAAGCACATCGAGTATTTACTTCTCCCGTTTATGACTATTTATTGACCGAGTTTACTCGGATTGCGCCTCAAATTTTCGACTATAGTCAAAATGACCATTACATGTCTTGCAATATGAACCTAGAAAGAATAATGAACAAGACCTTCTAGGCATAATCACATAGTTTCCTAGCTTCGTGACAATTAACGTAGATATTTTGTTCGTGCCTTTGTTGAAATTTCGACGTCTTTTATGGTGGCCTCATAACGTTCATGTGCCTTATATCAAAACAAAGTAAAATCAACAATACCTTTCACTATTTACCTCGCCCTTCATCATCTTGGGGAGAGTTCACACTCGAGTTAATTCCCGAACATATGTTGAATTATATATTAATGAAAATAGTCTAAAAAGCTTTAGTTAACACTTTAATGAAAATTCTCTGATTATCAACACTGCGAGAATTCACCCGCTATCTTCCTCTGCTCGAGTGTAGAGTCGAGAAGAGGACCACGGTTGAAACCTCGATGGTGCTTTGAAATAAATAATGTTTTGCGCTATGTCCTATTAAAATACAGATCCGGATGAGGAGTACTTATTTATCGAATTATTCCTTACTTTATTTCACAAGATTGTGTCTGCCTAAGCCACACAGCAGAATTTATACAAATCATCCTAGATCTTCGCGAGGATGTGGTCAGCTTCGGAGTGGGAATTTTCGGTCTTTGTATGACCATTGCTTTTGAATTATGATTGATGGACTGCAATAAGTAGGTGGTCCTTTCTTGAACAATGTACTCTTGTCGTATTGCCGATTATCATACGTATTGATACAACTCGCTACGCGATAATAAATGTACATCGCGTTTGCTGAATTCTTAATAATGGCATAATCTACCATGGGAGGAGGCCGACACGTGCAGTCCACGAATCTTAGTTATAATGTTGATTTATTCAATTTCAATAAGACTCGAGACATAAGCGGCTACATTTGAAGTTCGATATTATGCAAGATTATAATTCAAAGTCATACCGCTAATTCATAGGCGATATTCAGAGTTCTGGTTGAGAAAATCAGGCGCGTGCGGCACTCTTAACGATTATAAACGAGTCAGAAACTATAATACTTTTCCTAATAATATTCTATTGCAAGACGACTTATGGAGTTCTAAGAATAAAATATAAAGCGTGTATGGCATTTTTAACGATTGAAAAAAAGCCGGAAAATATAATTTATAAATAAATTTGCAAACAATATTGGATTATTTCGAATTACCCGAAACTTCCAATAAATCTCGAACACACACTATTGGCGTTAATGTATGAACGCATTGTTATATAGTTGTTTCTAGTTGTGTTGATTGATCAATTAGTTTTTTATTTTTGTTTATTTTTCATGTCTTATGTAAAGTCAGTAAAATCTTCATTTTCTCCCTTTTCTTTCTAAGTCGTTAATAATACAAGAGAAATGATATAGTCACACGTGTATTGAGAAATTTTGATACTGTTTCGCCAGTTGGATATTATACAATATGTTCTGAAGTCATTGTTCATTATCCTTTCATATACTACTTATTTTTGGAAACTTCAAAACTTTTATTATGTAAAATCGTTAAACAGCTTTACGACTATGCACGAACTATATAGACTTATTTTTGCACGATATCTTAAAAATACTATTTCGTCGTTAATTAATCTTCAGTCACAATTTTGTTCCAAATCATTCAATTTTTAACATTAAATTTCTGTTGTGGATTAAATTGTTTTATAAATAAAGTTAAATTGAAAGATCTATTATTATAAACTTTGAAACTTTTAGCGCAAATATTGATACATTAATATATTTTTCTATTATAACAAAAATGTTATTATGCTAAACAATTTATTTTCTTAATTAATTATAATAAAAATAGAATTCATAAAAATCTCACCGAAGTACTCACATTATAGATTCTAATGAAGGTACCTTGATAAATAATGATATTGGATATAGATGTGCAGCATATAGTCTTTTAATTGCATTTCCGCTAACATCGAGTATGCAGTGTTTACCCTAAAATAAATATCGTTAATAAATCCTGCAATTTAACTTTCTTCATTTAATATTATATATAGATTAAAATTATGAGTCAGTCAATATAATATAACAATATACCAATGATATATAACTCAAATTTATCATTTTTGAAAGTACAAATTCGACTGTATATCTATTTAATAGCTTTCGAAATTACATAAGCAATAACGAATGTAAACTAATAAGAATTACATGTACTAAATTACGAATTGTGAGTTTAAATTTTTTAAATATTAAATTTTGTAATAAGATTTTTATGAATTTTGAATTAATGTAGATATATTTTTGAATTATTGATAACAGTAATTAGTTATTTAGAAAAAAAAATAAAAGGAAATTTATAAGTTTATTTTTAATTTAATTCAATAACGTAAATACCATTATAATCATTAATATATAATTCATGAATTATAATTATTTATTATTTCTTAAAATATCTAGTATCGATAACATTTTGTAAAATTAGTTGATAAAATATATATTTATATAAAATTTCTATTATTAAAAAATAATTTAAAAAATTAATGTAAGTTTAAATTACTCTTATTACAAAAATTACAATTTTGAACATTACTACTTATGTAAATATATATTATTTAAAAGCAGAACAATATGATACTTATTCGGAAGTATTAATAAATATTGTTTTCAAAAGAATAAATCCAAGAGATTTATCAACTTAAAATAAATTTGTTAATTAACGTGGAATGAGTTAGTGATTATATTTAATATATTTATTTATTAATGGATTATATATTTTATATTTACAATTTGAGATTATAAAGTCATGCATTTAACATATAGTTACACATTATACAAAATATTTAATTATCTACTCAAGATAAATACGAATATGTTAATAAAAAGGTGCTTATTTATAAGTTTATTATCGAATGAAACATGTACAACTATTCCGCATTACGGCAAATTTATTTTTTAATTAAAAAGAGAAATTTAGATTGCTTAAATCCAAACTAATGTAGTTATATCAACCGAATTGAAATAGATGAATTAAATGTATAAAAATATTGCACTTTAATGTACGAATTACGAAGGCTACACATTCAAGATATTGATTAATTTATTAAAATAAAGAATATAAATTGTAACGATTAACAAAAAATTAACAAAATACTTTAAATTAATATTATTAAAAATATTTAAGTAATCGGTTTTAAAAAGCAAATATACATATTCATCTGTTATAATCAGCATATATAGCAAAAATAAACAAATTATAAACTGTAATAATTTAAATTTTTAAAGAAAATTAAGACTAAGTTTTTAAAGAAAAATTCTATAAAAATTCTAAAATAGTTAATTAAGAAATGGACTGTAAAATAAATTAGATTGGAAATTATAATTATTGTAAGCACCATTAAAATTCTCCATTATTCAATTGCTTACTATTTTATAAATATTAAACAAATTTAAAATTTTGTATAATTAATTAAATTTTTAACACAAACTTGTTTTCCAATTAAAAAAATCGAAATTTTTACTTTTAAATTGTATTTTATTCTTATTAATAACAAGTGTAAGTATGTAATGAAATTGTAATTATTAATTTATGACATTAATTGTATTCGTAGTATTTTTTGTTTATTAAACTAATGGCTAAATTTTGAATATGAGTTACCTTTTCTGCAACTTCTCTTACAGATGCAATTGAAGTACCATATAGGTTTTCATTATACTGTCCTGCTTCAATAAAAAAATGATTTTGAATATCTCGTTCCATTTCTTCTCGAGAAACTATAAAATAATAATCTCGTCCATCTATTTCCGTATCTTTTTTTGGTCGTGTGGTGTCTGCAATATGAATATATGCAAATAAACAAAAATATTTAAAACCATTTTATATTTTGAATACATAATCTTTTATATCAAACGAATATTTTATTCAAATTTTAACAAAAATAACGTGTTATGGAAAAAAATATAATTATATTAATTTATATTAATATACTTTTTACATAAAATATAATTTATTATATTTACAATTTTCAATCAGTAATTGCAATTTTAAATAATTAAAATAGTTAAATTATGTTATACCTTCTTTGGATATTACGTATACACTGAATCTATTATTACATTTTTAATTTTAATTACTTATATTCATATATTTTATATTTAGAACAGCAATGATAACATTTTTTACTATTGTAAAACAAAAACCTTATTTTTAAAAGGAAAAATCTACACTTTTATTTCTTCACATTTTTCTACATCTATATAGATTTTTATAAAAATAAAGTTAAAATACAAATGCATTTTTATATAATCATTATGAATTATCTTAGTTAGTGAGAGTTAATTTTGATTTTTATATATTATCACTTTTTCTTCTTTTTTTATACTATTTCATGATTAACCAAATTATTATAAATTAAATTGTACTCTTTATCAAATATAATAACTTTAAGATCAAAACATTTAAAAACTAATATTTAAGTATTCATATTCAGCAATATATTCATTCAACAATATATTCATTTATTCAATAGCTTTTTTAATATCTATAACATTGAAAATCTTCAATATCTAATATTTAAAAAAGATTATAACAATATTATCTTGATTTTGCAAATCATATAGTAATTTATATATTAATAATTAATGAGTTATAGACAGTTATAGAATATACGTGTGTTCGAGATTCCGTTCGCTAACGAAACTCTCTTCGATTGTATTGACGTTTAGAAATTTAGTCAGTCTTTACCGATCATGGCTTTGCCCAGCCTGCAAA
>JAPYYT010002744.1:0-16059 GCA_030522565.1 Ceratosolen corneri | reverse complement strand
GAGAGAGAGAGAATGGGAGCGATTCAATTAGTACCTCCGGCCGCAAACTGGGGAACTACGAGGAGGCGAGGGGGAGAAATGGAGGAGACCACGTTGCTTCTAATGCGCACCTCGTACTGCCCGTGTAATCGGATATTTAAGCCTCGAATCTCTTTTTGCGCGCTTTATTTATTTCGAGTAGACTAGGATGTGGTGGTGGTGGTGGGGTGGGGGAGGGGGGTCTTTGGGTAAGGTGAGCGGCCCTTGGTCACTTGGAGATATTGTAATTGCTCGCCTCGTATTTCGGCATTTCAGCTTCTCGTTTTATCGTACTCTCTGCTTGAAATTCATTTGGTAGCGTAATTAAGAGATGCGGATGGGTCAGAAAATTATCGGTACGCCGGCAATTTGGCTTATTACGCTTCTTACGCGCATTACATCGAGTGATGGGATAATGTATTGGCGAGAGCGCATTGTTTAAAAAGTATTTGAAAGTCTAGTTTGTTGTCGGTTTTGTTGTCAAATTTAGCATCTCTTGATCGAGAATCTCGCGAGGATTATGAGAAACATTGCACTTTATGTGAAGTGCTGGTCAAACGTGAGCGCAGGACCAATTTAATGATCGATAAGGTTTTAATGTCGAAAGAGAAAGTTTCGGTATTGTTTGGCTATAACGAACGACTGGTTTGTCTATTAAGTTTTTCGGCTAATTTCAATAAAAGGAGATGCATCTAATAGAAGACACTATCATTGGTGGATTGTTATCATTATATTTGCAGGATTAACGAGGAAAATTGAAGATATATGCGTTTGAAAAGTCATTTAACTCAATGCAGCATCGCTTGTCTTAATCAATAATAAATATTTACAAATGCAAGCCATATTATGACAAAATACGTACGGCGGCGAATGCGTCGTAAAAAAAAGAAAAAGAAGAGGATAATGAGACGTCGCTTTCAGAAGAAGAAATAATGGCTTTAAGACATTACTAATGTATGTTATATAATGGCCGAGTGCATTACTCTCGAAAATGATCTCCGTTTTTCTCTTTTGTTTCTCTCGCTTCTTCACCGAGATACTCAATAATCGTAAAACTTTTAATATATGCAGATATCCTTTAAGTAAACGCCCCGTTACGGCTATTATTTATGTGGCAAAGTTTACCCGACCGTTCATACTCATTATTTCGCTAAAGTACAGACGCTGATATTTTCGGCATTCCGAAATCTTATTACGCAGATGCATTCACTAATTTGCGAAATTTAGCTGGCAGAGTCGTTTACGAGAAAAATGAAGAAGGCCGAGTGTAAAGTTAAAGGCCGTAAAAAACACAAAAGAAAAAACACAAAAAAAAGCACACTGACGCCGGTAATTCGATCGACCATCAACCATCAACAATCACTCGCCAATTCATCGATTCTGGCTGCTTCAAGTGCAAACGCCATTATTCCTTCCCCGATAAAACAGGTCTGCTCGTGTTATTAATTTAATGCGGAGATAAGGAAAGGGCCCGGCTGAGCTCGTCCCGCCGTAATCGCGAATATTCCGGCCCTAGGACAGACCCATAAATATGTATGCTTTTGCCCTTCGACGAGAATCTGCGATCAACGCGCGTTTAGACTAGACTCAATTAAGTTTTATGTCCTTTTTTCCTCAGCCTCATCCTCGTTAATATTCCATTATAATTCTTCTGCCATTCTACTCCACCGGAATATTCTTTTATTTCTCGATTTGTACCTTAATGATAAGACTGTTTACTTATCAGTTTCAGTATGTCCTTTTAATAAGATGCAATTATGCTTAGTGATTTGTGATTTTGATGCGCGTTAATTGCATCTTATTAGCGATTAAATGTTTTATTATAGTGTTTGGCGAGAGGTTCTTACCGATTGTAATAAGCTGTTAAAGACGATCGGTGCATCAGTCATTGACTGGCAAAAATTACGCAAAACTGCATATGACAGATTTAAACTAAATGTAATCTACATTGTGACGAAGATCGATCTTTAGTAATAAATACTTAGGCTATAATATAAATTGGCTGTAAAAGCATTTTATTGATAATACTTTGGGTGTAATAATTTGAAGGGCTTGGATTTAAACAATTAATCATGTAATACACTTGACTTACGATATCCAAAAGTTTTACAAGTTTTACAATGAAATTACAATCTCTCGTAGTTGAAAATTATTGCTTTTAAAAGATTCAAATATAAGTGGAATAAGACTCAAAGAAATAATATTTGCAAAAGTTATATGAAAAATATAGTATCAACTGTGTGCGTGACGCCCTCTATGTTTATAATTTTGGCGATTGGCGGCGAAAGAAACAAATTTTAAAAAAGTACTCTATACAAGATAATTAATTGGGGGAAAAAAAAAAAAACAGACACACCAATCATCGATCTGCACAAATGTATACAAATTCTACTGACATTAGCATAGATTAGCATAAAAGCGCATCGTAATACAAATGTATATTGGTAATAGAAGTCACTTCAATAAACATATTTGTTCGTGTGTTCTGTGTATGTGACGTGTTACAAGTCGAGGAAGCTTCGGACCTACGGCGACATAAAATGGAGTTTGAATGTAAAACTATTTTTCCGCAAAAAGCATCGAGACCCTCGTCATTCTAGTCGCCAGTCTCTGCTCGAAGCATAATCACCTCGCGTTTTTAATTATTTCGCCAGACAAAAATGTACACGACTCGGAGATTCGACATTCACTTCTTGATTCTCTCTCTCCCACTCGGCTCCTCGCCATTTAAACGGGCTCCGACGCCTTAGTTTTGTATTTACATAAAAGACGCCACTTTCAATGCCGCTACCAACTGTTCTTTCATCGCGGCAGAAGCGACGCGGAATGTTTTAAATCAAATTCTTTATCGAACAAATGCAAAGGCGACGTAACGCGGCCTCGATGGAATAAGCCAAGAAGACTTCTCTCCTCCTCCTCCCTCTCCCATCTATTCTCCTATCTATAACCAACCCAACTATATTATAACAAGCTCGTTCGCTCTCCCCCCTCCCCCCCTTCCTTCCTTCCATCCATTCACTCCCTTCCCGACAAAGCTAATAAAGGGAAAAACATTTTTTGATCTTATTCTCGGCTCGATGCGGAATATGTGACGAGTAAATGACAGTCGGCAGTTGGATGCTTTTCTCTGCACGTCGCTCCTTTATAATTTGCCGAGACCTGCCAGGCGATAATTTCCTTCCCTCCCAATTCAAGCTCCAGGCCTCCTCTATTTGCCCCCGCGCACAGTCCGCCCTCTAAATAAAGGGATGAGGAGAAGGAGGGATTGCTTGATCAAAGGTTAAGAGGTTCGACGCTGCTGATAGGACGAGTGAGCGAGTACATAAATCTTGTCTTTCTTATCAGCCAAGGCCTCTTCCACTGGGAAATGACGGCATCCCAGCTACTTCTCAATTCCACCTTCTCCCCCCCCCCCATTCTCCCTCTCTTTCTCTCCCTCTCTCTCTCTCTCTCTCTCTTCTCTTTCTTTCTTCTCTTTCATTCTTTCTTTTTCTCTTTTTCTCTTTCTTTTTAATGAAGTAGCAGATTTTTCTACTGATATATATTTCGGTATGATGTAGCTCATTTGAATTCTCTTTGCTACTATTGTTAAATACTTTTGACATTTCGAACAGAATTTCAGAATGCTGAGAAGCTCGCTATTTCAAAAATAATGCTGATGCAATGGAATATACAAAAATTATTAAATAGTCTGGGTATTTGTTTTTAACGTCTGCACCACTACATTCTCGTATATTATGTATTATAGGTCTTACAGGCACATAAACATTGTGCATGAATGAATTTTAAATTTTAAAATAATGTTTTCAATTGATAATAATATGTACATATATAGAATTTTTTAAATTTGTGACTTTATTATTTTTTTTCATTATAAATGAAAATTATATATATTTTTCAAATAGGTGTTCAATATTATACTTAACATTAAGCATTGTAGTTTTAATGAACTTACTCATTCACAAAATTCTTATAATTATCGACATTTTTTCAAATATAATCATATAGATCGCAAATGTAGATGTTTTGAAATATGGTTATTCTTAAGCAAGTCATGAACAATTACATCATAAAAAATATATAAGTAATCAGTTTCACTAAAAATCGAAGTAAGGATGGATTAGTACTCACGGAATATTAATTTTCATACAGAAACATATAATGAGAGTTTTATCGTGTTTAATCTGAGTTTTTTTTTTTTTTAATAATCTCGCTATAAAATAAATGATACAATTATAAATGACAGTGAAGAAATTACTTCATTATAGATTTTATTATAGTTTATAATTCGGCATAAGTAGAAAGTTCACAATCACAAAGAACTTCGAGCCTCGATAAAATCAAGAATCTAGTAGCATTCTTACAAGAACTTAATACCACATAATCATTTTTCGATATACTCGTTTACTTAATTTTTATTATGATTATTAAATTACCTTATGTATATATATCCGATCCTCACTTTCAGAAGGATTTAAATGTCTTTAAATGATATATAGTAATTAAATAATTCAGTGAAGGCGTAGAAAAGAAAAATTTATTGCATGCAATAGTACCATACTTTACTTTTTCAACAATCGAATAAACAATTTTGTTATTTTATGTAAAAATTATAAGCAATAATAAAGTTACACAGAGTACAAAATATATATAGTGCATCATTTATTGGTCATAAATTAAATTGAATAACAATATTATATGTTTTTATTATTCAGATAAAGCACTATTGGAAGTAAATTTAAAATGTCTTGAATCTTACAGTAAAACCGTCAATTAATATAATTTGCAAAACTTTAAATGTATATCGTAAAAAAACATAATATCGCATCATGTATAAAATACTGATTACTTTTTGCTGAACTTGTATATTATATGTCATATTAGATACAGAAATTTAATATGTATATATACATATATATATATATAATTCCTTATGGCAATATTATTTTAAAAAGAAGAATTTAATGATCAATCCATTAAATGTGGAAACATTTTTATTTAATATAATAGACTTAAGAAAATGTTTATACACAGTAGACAAATCACATGTTATGTCACATATGTCACATAGATTTTTACTATTTATTTTTCTTTCTATGCTATATTGTTTGATATTTAATCGCAAGAATTTTACTTAATAAATACAGAAAGTTCTGAATATCAAGTAACGCTAAAGAAGTTTGAGATAGAGGTATAGTACTTATTATTCAACAATTCTAAATAATTAATTACAAAAGTATAAAATAATTAATTCTAAATATACAGGAATATATTTTTCTTATATATTTTTCTTAAATAATTTAACTTAAGAAGGCAGGTTTTGTGCCTTCCGGTTACGGTTTAACATGAGGATTTGACAGGTGTTTTGTACTACCTGCAAATATAAAATTCACCTACCTTTTCTACTATAAACTTGTAAGATAACAATTTTGATATATTAAGCATCTAAACATGTATATAAATTATATCGTTAAAAAATCTATTTATAATTATGAATATAAGGTTTAAGCTGGCATTTATTTGTAGATTAGATCTTATTAGTTGTAATGATTATGAGCTGCAATCTCATAAATTTATAAAGAAAAGCGTAAATTTTCTTTATATAGGATCATACTTTTTAATGATATGTTCAGATTAATCATACATGACTTTTTATAAAATAACCTGACATAACCTGTTTATATTCCATTTTATTTATCATCTCAACGATAATTGGATTTTTCTCTTATTTTTTATACAAATGCAAGTGTCGATCTGTTATAGATTATTATGAAATACTTATCAATTACTTAAGACTTTTTGATAATCAAATGAACAAACATCTATTAACTTTTTGTTACTTTATTTATTCATAATTTATAAATGAAAACCTCTACATTAATATCTACATATTTTTATAAAAAAAAAGAAAAAAAAAACAATTTCTATAAAGAAGGATTTCTTTCAAATAAAAAAGTCAGCACGTAACAATTTTATAAACATCCCAATTAAATTTTCAATAAAATGTCAAATTCGAATATTAGAGCTCATAAATAAACGAATTTTTCTAGAAAAAAAAACGATTTATACAATTATTATTATTAGCCATATTTGAGATATAATACAAGTATAATTTCATATTTAAATAAATAAAGGATTATCAATGATGATGTGACCTGAAGACTTTGTGATTTATCAAAATGTAACTTGCTGATCAAACGCAATTCATAAATTTTCTTATATTCTTGAGTGAGTTTGTAGTTGCGTTTAAAATTTCATGAGAATGATGGAATATGGATTTCGAGTAAAGCACATTTCAAATTCGTATTCATAATGCAAAGAATGAACTCCACTTCGGTTGTTCCAACTGCTAAATCAGCAATTTATAAATGCTTACATAACCACAACGGAATTGCACTCTAAAAATGTTTGATCGTTGAAAAGAACAGAAAAAAAGAAAAGAAAAGGAAAAAAAAACAATTTACAAACGTCATTAGTAGCCTGAAATTATTAAACCTAATTGTACTATCTTTTCAAAGTTCAATCAATCTGTTAAATCGGATAATAATTGAAAGATCGCTGTACATTGCACATATGATTTAATGACTTAATGACGATGCGGCAAATAATTCCCGCCGTAATGCTCGTGATTTAGTGGGCAGTTATAAATATTTATTTAAAACTAACGAGCATTACAAAGTAATACTCGAGAATTGAACCACCAATCATAAGAATCATTTTTTTTCCAAAAGATTTCAATTAGGAGAGTAAAGTGTATTGCCGAATAATGAAGCTTGTTCTCAAAAAATTAAATACCAACGTAGCGTATCGTGACTTGCCGATTGCAGCTTGATTTTTTCGTTTTGTTCACATTTCATCAAACTAGTCTGAAACATTGTGAAGGGGTCGACGTGCCCAGCCTTGGGACAAAAGGTGTCCTCCGTAATGAAAGGTTTGATCCACCTAATAAAAAGTCAGTGTCATTACACGGGTGGTGGTCGGTGTGACTGTCATATTTCATTCTCCCGCTCGTTTCTCCTTTTATTATTGGCAGTCTGTCATAGTATGCCTCCTCCTACTCCAAAGCCAAACTCCTGCTTTCGGGTAATAATAATCTTCAGGTAGATCAAGATCTAAATAATACTTTACCCGCCCTCTCGCCCTTTCCACCTCCTTCGGCTTCCTTAATGGGACTGCAGATAATGATTCCCCTCTTACATTATACACACTGTATTGCAGTCTCATCTTCCTCCTCCTTCCTTGTCTCTTTTATTTATTTATTTATTCGTTTTTTCTTTTTCTTTCTTTCTTTTCTTTTCATTTATTTGAATGTCAGACGTCGAACTGTCATCGTTACGCAGACTTGCGATGCGAGCAGATTTGAAAGAGCAACGTGTTATGAATTATTACTTGGGAGGTAATTGAGTTTCTCCATTGAAAATGTAATAGCCTCGGCGATAACGAAAACTATTGTAATTACTAGATTAGCTACTTGATATGAGAAATTTTTTGTAATTATAATTCAAAGAGATTTTTAAAATCTGTAGAGGCAGCATGATTTAACACTCTAAGACAATAATACAATTGCCTTAATTTTATTTATTTATTTGTTCGTTTTCTTTTCTTCTTTTTCTTTTATAAAGTAGGTATCCGTAAAGATTGTAAATACTCTAATGTAGCGACTTTACACTGATTGGACAATAAAAATGAAAAATTATTAAACTGTCGTTATGGAGGCTGCCAAATACAAATGTCAACTTTGTACAACTTTAAATTAGTGACAGCAGGCATGTAAAAGCAGCTCAACTACACGTAGATTAATAAGTTGAAAGTGCAATAGGAAGCAGCTGTTGACATAGTAACAATATTTTAATGCATATTATCAATTAAGCGTCGTAA
Organism: Ceratosolen corneri; assembly: GCA_030522565.1. NCBI lineage: Eukaryota > Metazoa > Arthropoda > Insecta > Hymenoptera > Agaonidae > Ceratosolen > Ceratosolen corneri. The sequence goes on along the minus strand of JAPYYT010002744.1, from coordinate 8,163 downwards.
AAATAAAAAAGATATAGACACGCAAAATAAAAATTTGTCACGTGAACTTTTACGTACAATGCATTTTACTATCATTGGCATAATAATATTCCAGTGGTATCTCTACGTTTAATTCAAACACCGTGACACAGTGTCATAAACATAAACATCATAAATGCTCGTACGATGCTCTCCGTAAGCGTATGATGAAACGTGTAACGAGCACCTAATAATAATAATATCATGTAATGACCAATAAGCATATGCTCATTATGAAACATAGACTTAATGAAACATAGACTTAATGAGAGCGTATTAAAATGCCAAGTAAGAGAGGCTGCGTAGGGAGGGAAGGGGCGGGGTTAATTGTCGTAGTGAGATAAGGTAAGAGTTGGTAGGGTCTTTTAAACATTTCACGTGCAAAATGCGACTATAAAGGACTAATAAATCGAGGTCAATGTAGAGGGGCCAGCGGTGCCAGGGTCAGTGCATTATTTCCAGATGATTAGTAAGAGGAGAGCGGATGGGTATGGAGAGGCGCTAAGCTGTTATCAATTGGCATTGGAGGTAAGCGGTCGGCTAGAGGGCAAATAGAGGGCAAATCGCCGCGGATTAAGCAGTTTTCGTCAAAGTACATTTTAATCGGGAGGATAATGCGGAGCGCGCGCGCGCGAACTGGAGGAAGAAAGTTGTTATACGCAGCACGGCTTTGGGAATTCAATTACCGCCTCGGTACTTGGCTACTACGGAATGGCGGAGGACTTTGCGCGCCCGTGAAAATTATGCAAGCACAGTGGCGGTAAGCCATTTATTACTGATTGTATCTATCAATTGTTGTAAAGGGTTTGTTCCAATTAATTTGACTCCGACGCCACGAGGGATGAGAATTACTCGGGCGTCCACGTAAGGAGTACTGCCTATCCTCAAGGGTTGGCACGATATGTAAATGAAGGGTTGTCAACCCCATCGCCCAAGGTATACGACGTACGAAATTCAGATCGGCGTATCCGGTTGCAGTAAATCAGGCGCGAGCGAATGCGCACGGGGCTTTATGCGACTTTGGTCAATTTGAGTTAAATGACTTTCAATTAAGCGTTAACTTGACATCCGCTGCCCCTTGACTTTCTTGACTACGCCTATTTACATACACTCGAGGGCTTCCAAACTTTATTTCCCGGCACTTTTGCCAACGCGATTTTTCCCGAACATTATGGCGCCTGGATTTTAAATCCACACTCTCATTATTCCTATAAACAGAAGTTTATTCACTCCCCGTCCCTCAAACGTGTCCTATTTTTGCCAACGCGACTAACAATATTTCTTCTTATTGTTGTTATTCTTTTCTCTCATTCTTATTCAGCACAAAAAATCCTACTTGGAGCACCGAAAAAGCGTGCCTTTGTGCATAAATTTAATAGCCGCGAGTTTTGCAATTTTCCAAAGATTTTGACTACCACTACCATTCGAAATTCTAGGCGCTTGCATACGATAATTCAATGATAATTAGCAAACAATAATAATGGGCATTCGTTGCGGCTTGTCTAGGATTTCGAGTAAACGTCCGTCACATCGCGGCTCGATTATAATTCAATAATCGATAAATCCTCATCCAAATAAGAAAAATTAGCCGACTAGGACTATAAGTGCGACGACAAGTGCCTAGGAAGGACTGAGCTGAAGAAAGCCTTGAGATTTAGTACCGAGGGGCGTCACAGGGGTCGCTGCCAATACTGTACGCGCGCGAAGAGCCTCGGCGTAATAAGAATCCTACCTACCACATCGGCAGTCTTTCAACGAGTGTCGCGCTCTACATTACCGGCGGGCCTCGAGCAAAAAATAGTTGATGCCGCCGCCGCTAGATCGATCTCGAGTTCTCGTATGGGATGCGATTGCCGGATATTCGCGCGGCCGGATTGTCCGGCGGCGGGGGTGTGTGGGGGTCAGCGGTGGTGGTGCGGGGGGTTGAGCATTATTTATTCTCCCCTCGGCTAATTAATAGCGCTTGGTGGAGGAGAGAGAGAGAGAGAGGAGCAGACATTTGCTTTTTCGGAAGACGCGTGACCGAGGACTCACCACCCGCACGCCCACGCACATCGCAGCCCTATAATACACATTATTTATCCGTAATCTTAGGCTCTAAGCGGTGCGTCATTTCACGGGCATTAATTCTAATAAAAGACAATATTTAATGAGCAATTAGGCCTAACGATAGCGAATGATAGAAGAAGCATCGGGGGAATTAATTGCACGTGCCATTGCCTCGCATTAATTCGCTGCCAAAAGAGAATAATCATCCAGGCCGCGAAATTATACGTTACGCGTCCCACGAACGAGCTCGAAGCCTGTATAGCAGGCTTTTTCAAAAAACAAAATAATACTTGGCCGTCGCCGATGGCTAAAAATAACCAAGCCGACCCTCCCTCCCCCCTTCCTTTAACGGCCCATCCTATGCACACAGCGCACGTGAGTTTGATAGTGTGTGCGTGCACGGGCGCGCATTCAGCGCTTTATCTCGCTCGTAATTCGCTTGACAAAATACGCGATACTTGTATGCTAATAACTCACGCACGGATAGCTACATAAAGCATCCATAGAAGCAAAAAAAAAAGCTGGGAAAGCCCCGGTTACGGTTAGCCACATCGCGTTATACATGTATACGCCTCTCGCATTATCCCTGGTGGCTAAAAACTTACCGGGTACGCACAATGCTCGCTCTCTCGCTCTCCGACTCCCTTCCTCACCTCCTCGAGTACCTCCTCGACCATTGCCCCCCCGCCCCGCCTCCCTCTCCCTACCGTGCTCGGGCAGAGGCGCGCGCCCGACGGATACGCTTGTCTCCGCTTCCTCCTCTGCCCCTTCCGCGGCCTCGCCGCCCTCGGGCCGGCATTATGCCTGCTTCTGGAAAATGCGAGATGAGAAGAGAGGAGATTTGCCGGCCGGAGCTAAGGCCTTTAGAATATTATGGGATAGGATATCATGCGTGTGGGTGTGCGGGACCGCGACGAGGTCATCAAGTCCAATCGAATGATGATTTGTCCAGCGCGGTCGCACCTCGCAAGCCCTATTCAATCAATTTTATAATAAAGCACTCGGTAATCCTTGTAATTTATGAGCCTGCGAACGTATATCCTGGCGAAATTGAGCTTCGGCGATTGGCTCGGACGCGATAACGGGGCATTTTCACGAGGGGATTGAATGTCGCTCGGTTATGCATTGGGAAAAAAATTTGGTCACCAGGAGGATACAGTGATTTCGCTGGCTCGTTAATTCGCCATGGAATGAAGAAGGAATAAAAAAGGAAAAAGGAATGGACAACAAAGGGAGGATTGACAGAAGAATGCTAGAACACGGTCATTTAATTGGTATTTGTAGGAAATTTCACTTCCGCGAATTTATAAAGAATGGGACATAAAGAAGTAAAAATTCGTAGATGATGTTTCTCCCTCCTTTCAAATCTATTTAAACGACTGGTTAAGCACACAGGCTCTCATAATAATAGCTTTTACTTACTTAATGACGAGACTTTAAGTATCAATTTCTCATTATTAGACGATTTTCAAAACAAATCGCACGACTCTAATTATAGGCAATCACAATGATATAATAATGCCCAGACGTTCATAAGACGCACACACGCGCACACGCGCACACACTCTAGATAATAAAAATAAAAAGTCAGAATTACCATAGTAGAATTAATATTGGCATTAGTATTTTGAATGGGATTTTATTCAATTTTTAATTCAATTTACATAACTCTTTATCGAAGCTCGTTATTTTTTTATGTTATTATACGAGCAAGTACAAAACTTTTAAGCCTTCATTCATTAATCTTGTCTTAAAATTTATTATCAAGATTATGAGAATATTATTGAATACATTTCTCCGACTCAAAGTTGAAAATGATCTAACATTTTATTTTCACATCAAGCAAATGTATTTAACAATGGTACGAAGAAAGAGAGAGAGAAAAAAACAACAATAAATAATAAAGCAATATATCAATTGAAATTTAATGCCTGATCAACGGATAAAAGCAGTCGATAATTTATACCATTCCAATGAGTTGATAACTCAGTGCCATATTATCGAAAAATTGAATCTACCATCGATATTATAAATGGGACATAATTGATAAAGATATAAAATAAGCTGCCCATTGGCACTTAGTGTGGTAAGTTCACGTAATATTCGTTACCCTTCAAAACTGTTCCAATTTCAAACAGATCGAAAAAGTCCAAAGATTAATCGTAAATTGGACTTTCGATTTTACGAGTGTGTGTGCGCGACAGAGAGAGAGAGAGAGAGAGAGAGAGTGACTAGCCAGAAAAATGAAAACAAACCCCATCGACAATCACATAAAAATATAGATGGGAGACAAGTCTGTAACGAGGTCAGCGGACTAGACGGGCGCCGCCATCGATTCACCCCCCTTGCCCCCTCTGCCCGCCAGCCGCCATCCCCCTAGCCGCCGCCCCTTCCACCGCGACGCCGCACGTACGAGTCCCGGCGTCCGTAGATCGGATTTGTCGATTGGTCAATGCCATTGCATCCCGTCAATTGGTTGAAACCCGCCGCCACGGTGCCACAGGCTGCATCAACGCACATGCATTCCAATTTCCAGTCTTCATCCCTCGGCTCTAACGGTGGGGAAGGGGAGCCGGCCGAGGAAGGGGTCGCGAGGGGAGCCCTATCAAGCGGTCCAGCGACGCTTGAAATTTCGCGAAGCCGAGGCGATATCGTGATTTGCGTGACGCGCGGGCCGCTCGGACTCGGCCCCCCCCTCCCCCAGACGGCTGCGTTGCGAATTTTCAGGGAATAATGCGCAAACAGCTCGCGCGGCCATTCATTAAATAACTGGCGGCCGGTGCGCCTCCTTTTGTTTCTCCCGGGGATGCGGAGATACAATTCCTGCGGGAGAGGGACCATTGTAATTTGGCCTCGCTTGTAAATTATTGCCCGATCGAGCGGAAAGTTCATTACCGGCCAAGAGCGAACCGATGCCAGCTCGCCTACTTTGGCTCGCGAGAACTTTGGCGCTCTGATGCCTCCGGGTGCGCGGACATTGAACTTAAATAAAACTATAAAACTCACGGCCGAATAATTCCCCAGGTCGAGTGAGTCTTTTATCTCGTGGCGGCCGCGTCCCGCTAATTCACCGCTAAACTCAAACTGATCGGCCGCCAAAACTGGAATAATATCCCCACCCACCATCTCCACAAGATTTATCATAATCATTTCCATTATTGCGGCTGTGTTTGGCTGCAGTCGCATGTTTTCACGTGACCTGATATGCTGTAAGCGAGGATTCCTCTGCTTTTTCGCTGCTCTTCTCTTTATTTCTTCTTTCTTCCTTCTTCTGTTCGTTTATGTTTGTTTGTTTTCATGTCAATTCAAGCGAGCATAAATACGTGTTTGCGATTGTAAGTAGAGAGTAACAGGATCTAATGGATTAGGCACAACAACACTCGCCAGGCTTAAATAGCACGTATTTGGCCTGCAACAATAGCAATCTCAATTTAGGCCAGTTTTTATAATTTATCGTGTCGATATTTATTGGTGCGATTCGGGGGATAGAAGAGGTGGGCCGTGTACTGTGAATTAATGAATTAATTAGAAATCTATTTAATCATCTGTTATACCTTATAATCTAATAGGTAGACTAATTTAAGAGTTTCGTATCGTCATCACCTCAATCCTCATCGTTATTAAATTAAATTTTATAAATATTATGTGCTTATTATTGTACATGCCTCGTGAATGCTCAATTGAATGTCAAAGTAAGCCAATACTTTGTTAATTAAAAGCCGGCGTGATGAGTTTTGTTGAGTTTTGCGTTGTAATGAATAATTGAATAAATGTGAAATAAATGTAGTCATTACATAATTTGAAAATCGTAAATATTTACTACATGTATAAGAGTAATGCGTATGTGTGTGTGCGCGTGCATGTTTTTAACGATGTACTTTCAATTCAAAGTATTTTCCAATAAAGCAGAATAATTTATCGAGAATAAAATATTACGAGGGCGTATAATGGCATTTAAAGAGCGTTGTGCTATTTATTAGGGAATATTACATTAATTGCAAATAATGTCGCAGATATTGATAAAATAAGCAGAAGAAAGCCTCATCGAAATTGATTATTTTTGGGCGTAATGCGTCCTCGTAGATAATCTAAATAAAAAAAATAAAAAGCCTTTCATAAATGAAGCCAGAGTAATTCAGATACAGTTAATACCATATTTATCTTTTGACTAAATTGGATAACAGATCGCATTACCGTGCATTTATCATCGATATTGACGCATAAATTTCATGCATAGAAATTCCGTTTCGGCGAGCCGTTCGTGTTTCCGAAGATCGTGCTCATAACACGCTCTTCCTCAATATTAATTTGCAAGAGAGAGAGAGAGAGAGAGAAGGAGGAGAAAAGGGGTCGGGGCTGAGACCACCGCTGGAGCAATAAAAATGCTGCTTGAGCTCCCTAAAGTTCGTGACATCGATAAGGAAGAGTTCCATTCCGTGAAATTGGCATCCGGCATTCGCCGGCCGATAATGCAAAAGGTCTCTCTCTCCCTCTCTCTCCCTCTCTCCCTCTCCCGTTCTTCATCCTTGCACTTTTCACATCCTTCCTCTTAAAAGTCTCTTCTCTTCTGGCGTCTCAGAATGGATCTTCCTAACCTCACGCAAAAAGAAGGATAAGACACGAGGAGCCCCGGCTCTTCCTCCCGGCTGCTCCTGCGCTTTCCGTCTCGAGAAATAAATCTTCGGCCCCGGGGCTATACATCACCCCGGCTTGGCAACCAATTTGGGCCCAAGCGATAACTCATACCTGCATCGATAGTAGTACACCCATGTGTGCACGCGCCTACGTACACTGCCGGCTAGGCTGCTTACATTAGGCTCCTACACGTGTACTCGCGAAATATTACGTAATGTACATCATACGCGGCGCTCCCGAAGGCGCGAAAGGGGTTGCTGGGGGATGAAGATATTGCCTCACCTCGACAGTCCCTTACGACGTCTAAGGGGAGGCGGCTGACCTCGGCTGGCTCGCTCATCCTCAAGAGGATGAGCCCTGCCAATTTTTTCCCATTATTTGGATAAGCGCGTTCCAAGGAAAAGTGGAAAAGCAAGCGACACCTCGCCCACGTCCCTCGCGCTTTCCTACGCTCATTACATCCTCCATCGACCTACGTTTCTTTTTACATCATTGGAGAAATGCGGTTATGGGGGCGGGTGGAGGGAACTCGAAATCATTGCACATACAGTAGTTATAAAGAATAAATAGGCCAAGTAAGTCACGGCCAAGTGATGCCGAATGTTGCGCCGAGGTGCAACCATGAGTTATCAGATAATTTATCGGCCTTAGCTCTTATAATAATAACCTCGTAATCGCCAATGTAATCGAGTGCGCTTGCATTCGAAATTTACAAAGCGCCAACTTACGTAAGCTTCGTCATTCGTGCACATATAGATATCCGCTGGTAAGGCCACCGACAGGAAAGTCTCGGATCACTCTCCCACCTTATATAAAGGCAAGAATAGGCAAAAATATTGAATAGCAGCGATCAATTACAGAATAATAAATACGAGAGCTCCGTCATCTCCTCCAACATGCCAGCCAACTCCGCAAACTGACATACAAATAATAATTTTCTTATAATATTCGCTGGCAATACCAGCTGAGGCGCAAACATCCAAAATAAATAAAATAGGCCGCGGCATTTCCGAGTTCCTCCCGACAAAAGTCCCTCGCCCCTCTCCCGTAAAACAAAAGCCATAATGGCAATAAGCACACCGCGGTCCCAGCAAACGCTCCTCGACACGCCGTCTCCTAGTTGTCGTCGGTGCGACTGTGTGTGTGTGCGCGCAGGGACACGGGCGACAGGGGCGGGGACGGGAAGAAGGCAGGTAAGGAAGGGCTGGGGGCCTCGTCGGCGAGAGCGGGAACGGGAAAAAACGAGGCGGCTCACTTAAGCTCGCCTCGATGTGTGCGTCGGCCTCCCCACACACGGCTTAACAGCGCACGTCTTTGCATATAATTAGGAGGGCATTGAATAGCGACCCCTTTGGACTCCTTTTCAATGAGCCTCCTGACGGGATGGAATTGCGTGCTGCCGAGAGGCTCACGAGGACGAGGCGGAGGTCCGCGCGTATCACGAGGAGGAAGGAAGGGAGG
>JAPYYT010002743.1:0-16059 GCA_030522565.1 Ceratosolen corneri | reverse complement strand
CACCCCACCGCTCTCCCCTTTCGCGCGCGCACACCAAGAACGAGACGGAGAGAGAGAGAGAGAGCGAGAGCAAGCGAGCGAGCGAGCGAGTGAGAAAGAGAGAGCGTGAGAGTGATGGAGCGAAAGAGGGGGATCGGGAAAGCGAGCGAGGGAGAGAGAGAGAGAGAGAGCATGTGCCTGTATCTATTCTCTCTCGCCTCGTCGCCGTATCGCAACTGACGCAGCTCAGCTCTCCGGCGTAGCTCGAGCTCGACGCTTAGATTCCTTATCTGACCGACTGGCTCTTTCTCTGCCCCCTCCCTCCTCGCCCCACTTCCCCGTCCCTGCCCTGCCGCTTCCCCTTGCCGTGCCGCAAGACTCGCCTCCCCCCCGCCTTCCACGCCCCCTTGCCGCTCGCGATCCCCGCTCTCACCCTTTTTATCTTTATCTCCAGCTCGCCTCGAGCCCCCCGCCCCCTCTCGCCCGCTCGCTCACTCTCTCTCTCTCTCTTGCTCACTTGCTCACTTGCTCGCTCGTTCGCTAGCTTTCGGTTTCCTGGCCCGATCTTTCTCTCTGCTTCGCTAATTTTACAGGATTTAAGACTGCTACCCGAACTATATCCGCCATTTTCATATTTTCCTCTTTCCATTTTTCCCCTCCATATATTTTTCATTGCGCCGCTAAATTTTACCTCGGCAGACTTAAGATGTGAATCTTGTATAACGTGTCTCCAGTTACCTACGCGCAGTTTCATTGTGACGACGGGTGAGGAGACCTTGATCTATTCGCTTTTCTGTCATTAAAATGATGGAAAAACGGAGGGAGGGAGGGAGCGCTGCTTTACGCCAATGCGATCGCATGTGCATGCAAGATTTCAAATATATCAATTAGCTGGCAATTTGGATATTGTGATTTTTCATTGAATAATTCGTGACGGTCATGCGTCATTCCAGCAAATAGACACCAAGTCATTTACATCCAATGGCTTTTCTTGCATTTTTATGAAAAAAATTTGAATTCCTTTGGCTAATAGAATTCTTGAAACACGTATAATTAAATCATTGGCTGAACTTAATTATTATGTGAATTCAGAATCTTATTGATGCAAGATATCGATTACAATAATATTTATATGTACCGTTAGCTGTCATATATTATTGATATCGCCTCACTGGCCCTATTTCTTCTTACCTTTTAATAATGATCGTGAGTTTGCGATATTTTTTCATTCGATGAGATTTAGAGATACTTTTATTGTCTCTTACGAAAGCGCGTAAACTAATAGTTGAGTTTCTGCTGTATAAAAGTACCCGACCTCGACCTTTTACTAAAAATTTACCAAATAATTAAATATAAATATGCGTTTATTTATCCTAACTAATTTTGGAGCGTGCGAATGTTCTTTGTGTGTGTATTATTGGTGATAAAACAGAGAGGAGAAAAAGATAATTCTTATTAATAGGTTTAAAGAAATTATATTGGCCTGGATTCCCTTAAGGTGTCGTGGGTTCTATGAAAATCAAAGTGTTTCTTAAGTTTCAATTTATCATTTCGGCAGTGCAGTAAATGCTTTTCTTAAATGGCCCAGTAAGTAATAATTCATATTAATGATGATTAATCGGCCACGCCAGTACAGCCAAACTGTCGAAGATCATTCGATAGACTCGCCGAATAGTCAGATAAAAGTCGCGCACATTCAATAAATGACACGGATATTGAGCCTAGAATTGCGACGAGGAAATCAAGTGTGCACCTGACGAATGTACAGACTCACCGCGATCGCATTACCATTGCGCACAAGTAGTTTTACGAATATTCTTACGCGAACTATGAACTATGAACTATGACTTCGTCTTGACTGACCAACGTACTTACGACAGATTAGAAAATCCAAGCGACACACCCAGTGGCCCTAGATCTTCAACATTTGGCTCGCTGGTGATCGAGTGCCCGGTCCTTGGAAATATTTTGCTGCGGATATTGCGTGAAAGACCTTGATCTCCACGTATGACATCACTTACTTTAGAGGAGAGCAATAGACGAAAAGCCGAGGAACAAAGGGGCCTCGAGGAGAAGTCCGCCAACCGAAAAGAGTCGGAATAAGAGACGCTTGCATTAATTAAGAGATAAAGGTCACGGGGCACCGGGGATCATCTTGTCCGGTGTCTAATATCCGTCGGGCCGAGGCCGAGTAAAATCTCCGGAATATCGATGCGCGACCCGCCAGGACGCTTTAATTGCCCCGCGCGAGTCCTGAAATCCCGAGAAGAGAGATAGCCGGCGACGATAGTTGGAGGGGACATCGGCCAGCCAGCCAGCCCCCCGTCCCCCACCCACTTGGGCCTCATTTCGTCTCGCTTCAACTCGGATTAACCGCACCTCGCCTCCATCTGCTTCTCGTGGAATAAGCGATCATCGCAAGCTCCCCCCAATTGTCATGTATAAAGTGTTGTTGTCGATGAGTTAACAAGGCTCGGCTCATTCCCTGGGCCGTGGATATTAGGGACGTCCGATGTTTGTGGAATGAGGCTGCGATGAGCGGATTCGCTTTGAGATTTCGTTGAGACAATGTTGAGGGAATTTAACCACTTTGGTCTTTAATATCTGAAGGTCAAGCGGAATATTGACGGGCGTATGTGGGCGCTTCGGTTGTTTTAATTGGCGCATCGACGTATTTAGCAGGAGCACCAATATTAAAACATGGAGCTCTCGTCCTCTGCACTTATATTAAGGAAAGTACGCGTAACGGTGATATTTTATGAAAGTAATGTTGATCCGCGCGAGAACAGACATCCAGCCTACTTCAGTGGAAGACGAAAATTATGTATGAAAAGCTGCTGGTTGTACGCTAAATCTCCAAGACATCATCGTTGAAAATAATTATCGATAATATTGCAATCAGTGGCTTTCGCATTATAATGTTCTTTTGTTTTTTTTTGGTTTTTTTTTCCTTCTTCTTCTTTTCTTTGGAGAAAAGTTGTCTTGACGCCAAAACGAGTAACAACAAAGTTACGTATCAGGTCTGAATAAATGTCAAAACAATAGTGATTTATCAAAGGAATCCTGCTTCATAGGATATCGTTAATGGGCAACACACTAGACTTTACGTGTTTTAGAGGAGCACAGACATACGATGTTAAAATTAATTAACTTTCCGTGTAAATCGATTGGATTTAATATGCCGGGCCGACGCTTGAGAATTCATTAAAAGTAGGAAACCATATGTGTACGGGCCCACGGAGACGTGAAAAAATCTTATGAAGCATATCGAAGAGAGTATTTTTATTCTGAATTAGTATCATTTGTAACGCCATTGAAAAGCATTTAAAAACATCAAGTACGGACTCTGGTGAGGTGAAATTAAAAAAACAAAAAAAAAAAACATTCATCTTCTGGCATAAGATTTTTGTACAGCAAAATTGCAATGACTTTTAAATAAATTTACATTTACGATACTTAATACTGCTCATAAACTTTCTACGTCCTTTGGCGATAAAAGAAATCAAAAAAACTATATTATTACTCTTAGATTTGAATTGCTAAATTACTATTTGTATTATTCGCAGTGACAGTGTCGTCAGCAAAAATAATCACGCTGCAATATATATATATATATATATATATGTATATATATGTATATGTATATAACGAGGCAAATATCATACTCGTAATACTCTTATATGATACACAATGTAAATGAAAAAAATCCTAATCTTAATAATACAGACGACTTTCTTATTGAAGGTATTGCTTAAGGGAGTGAGCATAAGCTCACTTTTGGAAACTAAGGTCACGATCCTTGATCTTAAAATCTCCTGCCGTGGTGGTTATGAGTTTGAAAATTGGTTAAATCGATCAATTTCGCTTAGAGGCACCTAGGACCAAGAAACAAGTGCAAATATCCCACCAAAGCATTTCTTTTTAATAAGCGACACTACATCTCTTCTGCCTCTGTCGCCTATGCCTGCCCGTGCCATTTGGAGGAGGGATCGCATTTTTTTTACAGTTGGCTCGCTATCAGATGCTTTTGAATAAAGGGCGCCAGAGCGCATAATTAGTGGGGCTATCGCGCTTGTGCGCCGTAATCAATTCGACGCCGGCAGGATATATTCCACGATAGAGCGGGAAATACGTCGACGCGAGCTCGCACTTTCCGATACGACTGCACCTCGCCACCGCACCTCCACACGGGGGAAAACAGCCGAGCCCCATAACGTAGACCACAGAAGGCAATCGGGCGTTCGACGATCGCAAAAAGGAAGAAAGGAAAAAAGGCGCGCGCAGCAGCAGCAGCAGCAGCAGCTTAAATACGAGCGGTACACTTTTAATTGAGGGGGTGCGATTCGAGTAGTGGTTGAGCAGAGTTGCGAGCTCATGTAGCTATACAGCTGACCTCCGAGCATAAGCTCTACCTCTCCCTCTCCCTCCCTCTCTCTCTCACTCTCGCCCTCACTACGACTCGCCCTCGCCCCTTCCCCCACCGCTGCTCCCGTTCGTACGTTGTCTCGCTCTCGCTCCGGGCCAGGCACAAGTGAGTCGCATTGCCGAGCGCTGGTAGGATGCAATATATCGCCGGGTGGGGGGAGGAAGGGGGGAAGGCAACACGGCCACCATTAACATATCCGCGGACTGATAAGAAGCCTTTCTCGGAACCAATACCGTGCAACTTTGCAGTATGGCTTTCTACGTGTGTGCCCCTATGTATTTTTGTCAGTATGCACGTGTGCGCGTGCGGGCGCGCGCGCGTACCTACGCGCTCTGGGCTTTTCCGCCCGATGACTTTCCCACACATACTTCGTCCTTTAAGCTATTATTCCTTTTTTTTTTCCTGCTTCTTCGTTTCTTCCATTCCGCTGGCTTCCCCATGTGTTTGCGCATACGCTATTTAGTAAGGAAACCTAGGGGACGCGAACGCCCCGCAGACTTCCGCAATTGAACAAGACACTTACAGCAATTCCGTCCAAAATTTCGCTACGGAAATGCAAAAGTCGCTGGCTACTATCATTATCAGACTATCATTGTCAAGTTATAATGTCAGCTTTCGCGATTCACGAATATTCCAACAATCATCGAATTCAGTTAAAAGTCCACGTGCTAATGACTCGTTTAGACCGAAAATACGAATCTAACAATCAATATGCTTCAACCTGTACAAAAATAGCAGTTGAATTTAATTTCTCGAATGATGTTGGGCGAGTGGTGATGTAAATGAACGTGGACATGTCAAATTTTAAGTAAGAAAAGTGTTGGGTCAAAAAAATGAATGGGCCAGTAATAGAATTGAATTTTAATCGCCAATCCCAAACTGAATTTCTTATTTCCTTCTTACTCTCCAGCTCTTTATATTGCAATGGATCAGCACGAGGGAGAAAGAGCGAGGACTCCCCGCATGCCGTAGTCCAACGATTAATGCTTTTCCCGCCTCAAGTAATTATTTATACCTCTTGTTGTCGCGAATTGTTGAAGAAAAATATCTTATTGAAGGCTGAATAAATTAAAAGAAAGCATCGAAACAGAGTCGGTTGTATCAGTCGTCTGCTCTTTATAGCTTCGGTGCGCTCTTCTTGGCCGGATGATCGAGTCATCGGCCATTTGACCAGGGAAATGCTGCTTTTTATGCCAGCGAGGCGGGCGGCTGGCTACCTTGCAGGGCTCGTCGTTATCAAACGGAGGCCAATCGCTGCCGCCATACGGCTCAAGGGAGGGCTAAGAGAGGGAGGAGGACGAGGAGGAGGAGGAGGACGAGGACGGGGAAGAAAGGGCAGAAGTGGTAACAGAGATGAGAGCTATAAGCAAGAAGTACGAACGAGGACTACAACGAGCTCATGAGCGAAGAAATCGAGAAGTCGAGGGGAGAGGTAGCGGCTTCATCTCCCGGAGGACTATGCAAATAGGATCCTGATCGTGACGGTACGGCAAACACGCGACAACGAGGACGGCGGCGGCGGGGATGTCGACGACAGCAACGAGGACGCCGAGGATGTTACAGGTAACAGGGACCTGAGTGAGTTCTCCTTCCCCCGCCCCTCTCCCCCCGACCCTACTTGGGGACGTACGTGCACCCTTCCGCTGATCCGATATATACCCAGGGGCACGACCCACAGATGTGCACAGTTGGAGAATCGCCCATACACACGTACACCATTTCTCACCTCCCTCTCCCTCGCTCTCTCTCTCTATCTATCTTGCTCGGTGCTCTACACGGGCGAAGGAGCGATATGCTAATACAGCCGCCCCCGAGCGATCGTGACACCGCTAAGTGAGAGCTCAACTTGCTCTCTGCTCATTGACTTAACCCATACCTCACCCTTTCGTAAACGTCGTGCGCTTGATGTACGCTCGGCTCGTTACGGACGATTACGACGTAGACGACACTCCCGGCTTATTATTACGTTATAGATCGCGTGGACGCAGCAGCTGTTACGTTATTTATGAGGAGGTGTCGAGGAACACCTAACCACGGCCTCCAATATAAATATCATCGAGTCCATAGTACAAAGGTCGGATATCGTTTAATAGTAATGTGCTCTCCCTCAATTATCGCACAGAGTCAACAAGTAAATGCCCATTAATTTTAATGTATTGGCAGTGGCGGAGGTTAGTAGAGCCTATCTCTCTTGTGGTTAATGATTAAGGTGCGATCGGTGGGCAGGAAAGTGCTTAAACGCCACGGGAGCTAATTAGCTGGATAAAATTTGAAACAATAAGTGCGAAGGCTCTCTGCTTTTAATGATGAGATCCTTTAAATAGCTAGAAAGATGCGATTAAATGCGCACGAGTGTAAAATGAGTAGTGATAAGCTGGCGCGACGTCTAGACCGCGCACTCAGCTCATAATTCTCACTTCTCGATTTACGTAACGGCCAACACAATGTCGCGCACCCGGGGAAATAACATAACCAAAAGGTAAGTTCTCGTAATAACCCCCGGCACGGCCACTGGTTTTATTACGCGATTATCTCGTGCGCGCGCGCGCGCGCGCTCTTTCGACCGTGCACGTGTCAATTATCGTACTTAGGCATAAGGTACGCGCTATCGTATTTGCTTATTACATCCTTTTTTGTTCTCGTTGAGTGCAAGATGCTGGTGTAGCACCTTGGCCGCGAGTAGATGTAAGACCGGCGCATAACAAGTCGACGTCGCATGCGCGAGAATCGGACGCATGAATAATGCGATCTTATTCTCCGGGATGTCCAGGAGCTTCTTGGAATCTTCGCGTCGAGGACGCCACGGAGCTTCGCTTCGGAAATTAAACTGTGCAAGGCGATACGATCGCATTATTCTAACAAAAAATCAGGATGGACATTCAGAATTCTCGTTACAGCTGCTAAACTGGGGGGCTGTTACCCGTATCTGCCGGTCGTATCAAAGATTTGTGGTAAAATGATTGTTTGAAAAAATAACAATTAACGTTTACTTGAAAAATTACTCCCAATATCAGTCATTTCTTGTGCTCGATTCACCACTGATGTAACAATAAATGAACTACTAACTGTGTGTATGTACATATATATATATATATGTATGTGCACGTATGTTTATCATTGTTTAGAAAATCATGATACCTGACTCATGCTGTACTGTAATATAAATTTCTTCCGTGGAATCCTTAAAGTACTTTAACAACTTGAGCGATTCAACTTTCGTCGCATAAATTACGAATAATTATATATTGTTTTAACGCAATGTCGCACGGGATAATGAAATTTACATTACATTATTATATATGTTAGATTTCGTCAATTCCGTCCAAAGAAATGAAATTCATGCCATTTGAATTTCTTCGTTAAATGAATTGTCTCGTTCAATTGGGTTTTGTCAATAGTCGGGAATTGAAGGCCGTGAGGGGGAGGAGGGGGAGGTCGGTTAGACGAGGTAGGAGGGTGCGATGTTCCTGGGCGGAGAGAGGGGCGTAGTGGGGTGGGATTGGGGCGTAGTGGGGTGGGATTGGGTGGTGGGGGGGAGCGTGACAGTAAGGGGGGGGCCATAAAGGTCGGCGACAGATGTAAGGTACGTGGAACACGCTAGGAAGCATCGACACGTATGCGTCGGCATTCGTGTGCTCGTTTATACATCAATTGTATGATGCCGGTTGATCGGGAGTCGTCGATTTCGTCCTCATGAAACGGCTTATGAAAACTAATGCCAAGAGCAGCGCATGTAACATAAAGTGAAGATGCATTGGTTACGGCGGCCGTATTGTTTGGTGCGATCGCGAGAGAGAAGCTTATCGGGTGGAGAGTGCGATTCGGTTTTTGAGCCGTGAAGTTTTATTGGATTCGGGCTATTGATGGGCCGAAAACTTTCGAGGAAGAATGGCTAGGTATAGAGAGTTAAATTAAGTTGTATGGGCTTGAATTTGTTCAAATGACGTGTATGGTTATGCCCACGTCCGGCCAAGTTGTCAGTGCAGCCACTGATTTATACTGACGGGGCGTTAAATGTTTTATTTCTCTTTTTGGTCTGTGAGTGCTTAAGGTCGGTGGCTGTGAGATGTGCATTGGAGGTGGCTCGAAAGTAATGTTTAAGTAGCGGAGATTCTCTTTAGGATGATGAATGCGGTTGTTGCGCGAATTAAGCGAAGGAGCACGCGAGAAGGCGAGTAATGTGTTTTGGCAATGGATTTTTTGAAAAATTCGAGAGTCCCAAATTCCGCTACTAAGGTAGTGAAGCAAAGGATCATTTACTGTTGCGCTCAAAAGGAACCCAACATGTTGAAATGTATTTCTTCATTCTCGCATTAAATACACTTAAAAATACATTTTAAGCAACGGTTACGCATCTACATTATAACACTGGTTTTTGAAAATAAACTACATTGTACATCAGATAGGCAGGAATTTCAGAAAACATAAAATATCCATGACGATAATCTTACATCTAGATAGGATGAAATAATCTCGATAAGCTGACTATAGATGTTAGAGAAGAATGTAGCAGCTGAAATATGTCAGTCCGCTTAAAGTGGGCAGGGACGAACTGAAAATGAAGTCATTGCGTGTGATCTGCACATTGGAATGTGAACGTCTAGGAGTGAGTCAAGCATGCAAAGCGATCAAATAAACGTATTTTAAAAATATGTTGAGGCTGCTTTAATGTAGGATTTTAGTTGAAGAGTCGGGCTCGAGATAAGGAAAAGAGACGGGCATATCGATATTAAAAAAAAAAAAAAAAAAAAGAAAAAGAAAAAACAACTTTATGCCAAAGGACTTTTTGTTCTGTTCCTACGCAAATACATTCGCTTACCGATTTCTTTCTCTCGTTTAATTTCTCCTTGTCTTTGTTTTTCCGCTTTCGTTAACAATGAAAAAACTACTAGCTCAATACAATACAATTTAGTAATTATTCGACATTTCGGCGACCTAAAAATCAACTTTAACACCTTTCGATCGACTCAACAATCAAACATAAATAAATATTTCACTATTTTCAGGCTTGCATTGAGTGCTGAGATTCGGTAAAATAATTTCAAATTAAGCCAAGGGCTAAGTTTAATTAATAATCGGCATTATAAACTGTCGGCAGCTAGGAGCAACGAAATCTATCGACTACTGTAATTTCCAATCGGCAGCCTCAAACGCACGAAACTGGATTTTCGTTCGAAATCTTACGGCTCCGCCCGTAGCTCATCCAAACGAAAAACAGGTTCCACGCGACAATACAGTAGCCAGGAATTCGGCGATTTCGGATCCAGAAAGTTCGACGCACGATTATCGGTCGTTAGTCTGCAAAGCGTCTGGCGCTCCTCCCCCCACCCCTCCCATTCTCTCCCCCCCTCCCCAAACTAATCCCCTAAGTAACTCCTCATATCAACTCGCGAGCTTTGCGAAGATGGGGCCAGTAAAATTCCAGGCGGCGATTTTATTTCAGCAGACACGGTCGCGCATCATCTCCTAGAGAACGGCACTGAGGAGTCGAAAATCTTTACCGTGGCGCGCGTCTTTGGTCCGATAAAATGTAATGGCTAGGCGAGCCCCTGCCTCATTGGATTATCAGCGAGAACGACAATTAGCTTCAGGATTCGGCAATTGAGCAGCGATGCCTCACGCTCTCCACGACATTTAAAATATCCTCGTAATTTTAAGGTCTGTCAATTTCATGTCCCCCACACTTCAAGCTCTTCTTTTCGAACGAGCTGTGCGCGTGCGACGCTCCGTTACAGTCACAGCCAAAGATTCCCGCTCCGGAGGAGAGTGACATTCCAGCTCTTACTCAATCTTACTTCGACAATCAAGTGCATCGACACAATTCCAAGTGACCTGCGCGATTCCACTTTCGAGCGTAACCGAGGCGATGGGACATCTGTCGGCAACTAATCGTAACGCACTCTCGGCCACTACTATGCTCTTGGCTTCGATGTCCCATAGGGTCTCCGTGGACGTGGTTATCTCAAGGCGGGAAAAGGATCTAAACTCGTGGCTCTCAACGGGGCTGCTGCTGTCACAGGTGAAGCCGAGGACGAGGACGAGGACGACGATGTATCACCACCCCATCCGCTATTTGTGGCCTCCTTCTGTTTCATCCCTTGTACGACGCCAGTTTTCGAGGGTGAACGCCCGTTAGCGGCTAGCTAGGGTAGCCCCCCTACCCCCATCCCGCGACCCATCGAGGCCGCTTCGATTGCTTCTTTCCCGTCGGATGAGATGTCGCGCGTTACATCGGCTCCAGCACAGCCGTTCGAATGTACGAGCGTGTGTGATTTGTGATTTGTGGATATTCCACAATTGGCTGAAAATGTTGCATACGCAGATGATATTCGAGATAGGGAGGGTCAAAGGTCCGATGCTGTGTCGCGATATACATCGCAACTTGTCTGAAATGTCCTTCTCAATTGCCTACACTCGAAACTTCTTCCCAATACACCGAGTTTCGATGCCTATCCAATGTAGCATTGCAACTGCGTGTTGGCGCGCGTACACGACCTACATACACATATATGACACGTGGGCAAAAGTAATAATTGATTTGAGGCGGCAGATTTGGATAATTTTACGAAGGGCGAAGCGTACTTAATTGGCAGAGCTTAATTGGCCATATACATTTGCAATATCACATTAGGTTTGATAATAACGTAATTAATATCTTGACAAAAATGCCGATAAATATTGACTCGTAAAGTCGTCATTTTCAACGAAATTCCATGCATTATAAATTCTCGGAGAAATGTATATTGGTACATTGAATCAGATATTTAGCACACTACATCTTAAAAGCTATCTATTTTCAAACGAAGTAGTCATCGAAGCTCTTGATCAAGATATCTTACGAATTACATTACATTATATACGTTTTTAGCCGTGCAGTGAGCACAAGTTCTTTTAAAGCATTTCTTACGTCGCGTTATTTCAATTAAAAATACGCTCTTGCTTTGCTAATACGCGAGTATCGTTGATATCGACGTTTGCTGAAAAGGAAGGCAATTTTATATTCGGCCTTAATGGCCGCGATGCCAGTGCAATGTGTAATTAATTGCCTCCCGGCTAATTAAACAATTTTGCCACTCTTTTTCGGAATATTCGCCTCGACTGCCGCACCGCGATATTCAACATTCTAATGAAAAACAGAGAAGAAGTCTTTCAAATTTGGAGTACAATTTTGCGGGGGAAGATAATTTAAAGGGAGACATTTCGAGGCTATTATCATCGCCCGTAAGAAATGCTCGGGCAGATTTGAAAAAGTAAAAGAAAAATGTTATCTGTCACGTTAAATATATTGCCCATAAGATTGATTAAAAATATCAATAATGTCCCGGTGAACGCTCCCATTACCTTTCCCACTCCACTCAGAAATATCGATATTGCATTAGAATACGGCCGACATTGCACCATCATTTTCCAGTTGTCCACCTAACGATTCTGCCTGCGCCATAAGATTCCCTCGAGCCCAAATGCATTTCTCGGTATTGCGAATGAAACCGCGGCTGCGTGCGTGCGTGCGTGCGCGCGTGCGTGCGTGCGTGCGCAGGTATGGGGTCGCAGATGTGCGTGTAGGTAAGGAGCGAGAAATCGCGAGCGCGACATTGAATATGCAGAGGCTGGATGGTTTATGCGTGTCGACGATTAAGCCTTAAGATGGGCCGGTCATTAAAAGATAAAGCCCTCTGACACCGTGGTGGGACACGAGAGGCGGGGTGGGTTGGGGGGGAGGAGGCGATAAAGGGACCCTTGCCGCGTCAGACTTTTCTTAATTCAAAGAAGGAGAGTGAGAGAGAGAGGGAGGGAGTGGGAGGGATCGGGTCGGCTCGGAGGAGCATTACGCTGTGCTACGCATTTGCAAAGAGGACACGCGATCTTCCATCTAATTGATTATTCGTTCGACAATCTCTTTAAGCTGCCATTTTAACTGGGCTCTGCTCCTTTTTCATTTGTCGCTGACATTCCGCGAATGACAATGTAGCGCGCGGATAAAGAGCGTCTTAATTACGATAACAGCGGTGGCACGGCTTGTCCGACCACTGATAGGCCAACCTCCCGAAGTAATGCGCCATTACCATTTTAAAGACTCGATCGAGTGAGAAAATTTTTTGCCTCCCCTGGCTTCTCTTCTTTTTACCGAGAGACGTGTCTTGTAATTAGTAGATAAGTCCAATTCGTGGTAAACACCGACTTCCATTCTCAATGTTGGGACACTCGGGATGCTTTTTCCATTGAGGTTTGAGTGTCTCATTGAGGAGCGGTCGTGTATTGTTCACGTGGGACGTGAAAATCTCGTTACTTGCGTGTAATTTCCTTATATTAATGAACGTGCTTATATTTTAATTTGCGCTATTCTCATAAGCAACTGCGCATAGTGGCATTGAATTTTCGGCAGATTTTTTCAAAATTGTAGAATGTCGAATCAAAGGTGAATTTATTCTGCCGTTGGGATAATGGAACTGCGAATCTGCGTGTGCCAAGTCCAACGAAGCCATTCGAAAAAACTTACTTTTCATTATGGATAATGGAGTCATGCGAAAAATGCAAATTTATACGACACCCTCTAATCGTTATTTATTTATATGCTAAACAATAGATACGCCTACATTATTATACAAATACATGGCAAAGAAACTTTGCATGAAACGGGCCTGTAAATTGTTTAATATTCTAAATGACGCGGGTATTTCCTTCAAAATTAATGTATATATGTTAATTGTGGCGTGATTATAATCAGCGAAATGAGAAGTATCAACTTGTTGATTATTTGCGTGACGAAATTGTTGGGAAATGTAAATGGCATCGAAAAAATCATTTATCAATGATTGTAATAACAATTAAGAATTTTCCTCCGAGGAAAATTGTACCTCTAGGAGTAATAAATGGCTCCGTATACAGGAATGAAAAAAAATTTATATAAGAAATGCTTTAATTTTTTTCGAATGATTGATGCGCTATTGATAGAATTATGTCGTAATTATTTTTCTGTTCGAATTATACTCTGAAACATTTAGTGCATGCATTTAGCAATCTGTCCATGCAATTCTGATTATTGATTCAATTTATATTTATTACAATTCTTCTTTTATGCTTTTCATTGGAATCTTTAGATTCGCTCTTCTTTTTCTCTCTCTCTCTCTCTCTCTCTCTCTTTCTCCGCATATTTCCAGCTAATTATTTTAAAACGTTGTCAATTATCTGTAATTTTTATTTTCTTAGATTAATCTCCCTTTTAATTACAAATTCAGCGAAATGCAAAGCCGATTTTTCACCACAGCAGTAAATTAGTTTTTTTCCATTAGTTCAGCAATATTATTCATATCTAAAGTGGATTTTTTATTCTGAAATATTTATTGATAGCTAAAGTATAAATGTGTTAAGCAGACTATCTCCTTGAATAAATATGAACTACTGTGCTGCTCGTTATGGGACAATATTAAAGAAACTTGCATTATTGAAAGATTTTATTGACATTCGCACAGTATATAAGGAATTGAAAAATATTATCCATTAATTTTGCTGGAATTTACTTTACGTTAAAATAATTTTCCTCCCTTCCTGTGGCCATTCAAAGCAATGAGACTGATTCTTGATAAATTCATAGTTATAAATAAATAAGCACCCGTAACCACTATCGCATCTTGAGATCATCAAATTTAATCGATAAAAAAATATGAGTTTAGCTTATGTAAATTTTATACAATCTTTCATTCATTCGGTGTAAACTTCTAACGTACGCATTGCAGAATTACATCACCTCCGCATGTAACAAAATTCTCAAGTTCCCTACCAACTTATTAAATCCGGCGAAAGTCCGACAAGTCTGGCTACGCTCACTGACTTACACTTTTATCTTTACATTACAAAACTCAATTTCATCAGTATTTAAAGTAAACATTATTTAGTTAAATATATTTTGCAAACCCGCAATTTTTAAGGCACAATTAATCGAGATTAATATGGCCCATGATGACCAACAAAACTGTACTACAATTCAATAAAATTAAACGGACGACGTTTTGTTATTATTGTTATTGTTATTTGTTTACGCCAGTGAAGTCGAGTACATTGGCAATTTATTATTTAACAAGAGTTAAACATACTATCACTTCTAATCTGTTTAACAGATTAAGGTCAGATTAAATTTGTTATACTGATTTGCTTTTATTTTTTATAGCATGTGTCTCGTAGCATAAAGATAAACTATTTTAAAATTGTTCCATAATTCATTATATTTCTTCAGAGAAAGAAGGTCATTTTTTTTCTCATCGTGAATTGGAAATTAATTAGCGTATTATTTATTTGTTTTGCGAATGTTGAAATGTTGAGATCGATAACTTGAGATTTTCACAAAGCAGAATACGTACGATTGTATGCGTTAGCTCTAGTGACTATTTTTATTATTATATATTATAATTCATTGGCTCAATATGATATTGAATGTTTGAAAATTGCAAAAAAATTATCCACGTGCATTCAATGAATATACATTAATTTTTTGTTAATAGAATTATTCAAAAAAATGTGGATATACGATATGTTTATGATTGCCTTGATTACGGTTTCAGTAAGTACGTGGAAAAACTTCGAGATACATTTATTTATTACGAGTAATATATGCGTGAATGGAAGAGTTAGCATGAGCAACAGTATATCGGTGATCGGATCTCGTCCAGACTCGAGTGGTCTATACCTTAACAACGATCTACAACAATTGAATGGATGAGAGAAGGAAAGATGAGATATAAATAGATAAAGAGAATAGGCAGAGAAGGGGAAGCCGCGGAGGCGATGGGGAAAGAGAGCGTGGGGCGAGAGAAAGGGCGGGTGGGGAGGGGCGGGTAGAGGGGTGTGTGTGTGCGGCGATGGCGGTAAGGAAGGCGAGAGGGAAGGAGAGAATAGAAAGTGAGGACAGCGCGCAGGTGGGAGGTCGCTCGTTATCGGAATTTTCGTCGAAGCAAATGAAAAGGAGAAGGAGAATTTGAGCGGACAAGAAAAGAAAAGAAGGAGATTGGAGAGTGAGAGAGAGATTGAACGAGTTCGATAATAAGGAGGAGGGGAATATTTGTCGACTTTGATCAAATTAATTCCAGAGTAACGACTCCTTATCATTTCCCGCATCGATGCATAACTCATTTTTCATTCATTTTGCTGTATGCGTCAAAGCCTTTTCCCGAAATGGCTCTTTAAGTTAATGGGATTCGGACTATCGGGCGTTCCGTTACATTAATATCACCTTCGAACCTTCAATAAAAGTATTCGAATTGACAAGAAGAAACGATTTTTTACGTCTTGACCTCGTGCTCCCCAAACATGCAATTTCATTCTTAAATCCACGCAAACACACGCGCGCACGCGCACGCGCACACAAAATACGTGTTAAGGTCGGGCATAGACTATTTTACTTATTAAAAAACTGGCCGGATTCGCTCTCACGAAGCTTCGAACGACACATTGGGATGCAGATAGGAAAATAATATGTTGGCTCAGCCGTGCCTATTGCTAAAAGTCGAAGCGACCGAGCAATGAGGATTAAAGAGGAGCGAACAGAAAGTGCAGTTGCTCAA
The DNA here is from genome assembly GCA_030522565.1 of Ceratosolen corneri. NCBI lineage: Eukaryota > Metazoa > Arthropoda > Insecta > Hymenoptera > Agaonidae > Ceratosolen > Ceratosolen corneri. The sequence goes on along the minus strand of JAPYYT010002743.1, from coordinate 99 downwards.
CGGCCCTAATTTCTCCATTACGCTCCCTTGTGCACACAATATAAATCCGCCATAGACGAGGGGGGTGGGGGTAAGGAGGGAGGCGAAAATAAGAAGGCA
>JAPYYT010002742.1:0-16059 GCA_030522565.1 Ceratosolen corneri | reverse complement strand
TTTTCTAGCAATGACCGTTATATTTGGGCTACACGTTCTTTGTTTATATACCGCACTTCCATTTCACAAACACTAATTATCACGTTACTCGGCGCCGAAATGACCGTTGGTTTTATTATACGTATTTTCCGAACAACATGGAAGATTAAGAATAAACTTTTATTCAGATTAAAATCAATATTGACTATTTTAAAGTCTATAATAAATGGATTTTCTAAGAAAGAGAAAATAAGTTGATTATCATATGCGAAGGAACAAACGAATTTCGTTAGTAAGTTAGTAATTTATTCACTATTCTACTGTAATTTTGTAATTTAACGATTTTTTAAAATAAAAGATTATATTGCCCAATCGACAATCATTATTTAATCATTACACACAATTTGACATAAAATTTTGTATAAAAAAACTATATAAACAAATACTTTTATCGATATATATATATATTAAATTTCTGATTTTACAATTCCATCTGAAGAGCTCGTCCTTAAACCTTCGGCGTACTCCATATATTCCGCATATATATATATATATATAAATTCCCTAAATAAAAAAATTCCCTGCCCATTCAAAACTACCAATATTGGCACCCGTGTGTATGACCGTTTGCGTGCGTGCGTGCGTTCAGACGTGCAGTTGCTTAGACTTTTTTGACTACACACGAACCAACAGGCTCTAAAACCATATCAATAGATATTTCACTAACATACTGATAAATCTACATAACTGATTATAATATACACTTTCGATATTCATTATAATATTAACACGTATTATTTACATATAAATCTTACGCCTCATACTACAGGCATACACCAAGCTCTATCAGAATTTCCTATAAAACAACGAAAGCGACTGTTCCAATGAATAGCACATTATCTACCCATTTCACATACTAATAAACTATATATTGCAAATGCTGATTTGGATTTGGTCGCTTTTAAAAATGCAAATACATTAGAGCCCCCATTACGAGCCAATACACGAACAAAGTTACACGAGTCGCTTTTCCATGCCATTACGACTTTCTCCTCTAGCGATTTATTCCTCTGCGAAGGGGATAGAAAGAGCTTGAAGCAGAGCTGCACCCTTCAACAACGTCCGAGGAGATTCTGGCCGCGCGTGTATTACCCTGCATTTACCCTTTTTCGACGGGTGCGAGAGGCAATATGTTCACCGATGGACCGTTTGCTTTCACCCTATTGCCTTCGAAGGACACTTCGGGCCCGCCCTTCTCCCTCTCCCCCTTTCCCCCAATTTTTCTCTTTTCGACGCTATTTCCTGTTTCTCTTTATTTTATTTTGTTTTTTTTTTCTATGTCCATTGCATTTTCTATGGATTTTCTATCTCGTGCTTCTCTTGTTTTAGTTCGCTGTTCTTGTTTTAGCTATGTAAAGTGATTGCCGGTTGGGCAATCGAACACTTTTCCGCAGGAGGGATAATTGTTGTTTTCATAATGAGGTGTATTTTAGATTATAAGGAGTGAGACGATGAGATTTTAAAGGCTTGATGTCTCTTGTAATAATGCCTGTATGAAGACATAGGCTATACTACGGTATATGTAAGAATTAGAAGACATTTAGGATAATTGTTGAATTTCGGCATTATTATAATGACAGAAGCATAATAATTGGCAGCAGCAAATGTTAAGAGAGAAAGAAATCTACGATAACAGTAGGAGTTGAGATTAGCTTGTATCAATAGTACAAACTGTATTTATTTGACTTGTATGGACAATCAAATCAACAATCAATAGATTTATTAGGCTGTTTTTATTAGCTATCCTTGTTCAACAATTAAATTTCGGATTTTACAATTCCATCTGAAGAGCTCGTCCTTAAACCTTCGGCGTACCCCATTTATTCCGCATACATAATACATCTTGTGCAAAACGTTCTTACCTCCTCGGTGTTCCTTTTGTTCAATTTTTTCGTTTCGTTTGTCGATGGTCTTCTTCTAAAGGATCGATCAGTACCAATGCGCTATTCCTATTTTTTCGCTCGATTTAACAGGACTCGCGAGCTCGATGAAACGAGAAAAGGCTCTCTTACACTCGCGTTTGCGTCATTAATCTTCGTTTCTGACGAGAATACGTCCGATTTCAAGGGAATTGCTTTAGTCGTCATTCTGATACGTTTTACTATTACCATTACTACCACTACTACTACTACTACTACTACTACTAGTACTACTACTACATCTTCTTCTTGTTCCTTTTCATTCGTATCTTATTTCTCTCTTTTTCGCCGTCGTTTTATTCATCTTTTTGTCAGTAATTCGCTCGTTCGATCGATCTCGCGTTTTTTCTTTTTTTTTTTTGTGTGATAACGGAACTCTCTGTTTAAAAGGAGCGCGCAGAGTGGAGACTTTTTGTGCTGGAGTTCCGGTGAAAACGTTCGAAGAGCTTTCTTTCGAACAAGTCCCTCAACTTTTTACTCGTTAGATGAATGGGATGTAATTAATTCGATGGATTCCTAAAGGAATATTTGAGATGTTGACATTTAAATGAAATTACGTACCTTTTCTTGAGGTTTCAAGTAAAAATTCCATTTTTTCCTTTTTGAGGGAAAGCGACGAAAGGAATATATATATATATATATATATTTATATATATATATATATAGAGAGAGAGAGAGCATGTCGTTACTGTAGCGACAATTTAAAAATTCAGTTGTGATTTTTCTGAACGAGTCTCTGATATTTTGTATAAAATACTTTTCACGAAAAATATCGATGATATTATTCCAGGTTCACGAAATCTCCTCGTTCTAATTATAAATTTATCACAATTTCATACAAAAAAAAAAATAACAAAAAAAACAAAGCCCTTAAACAAGTAAATTCCCATTAGAATTTCAAAAGAAATGATTAAGACCTATCGTATAGAATTTGGAATATAGACCAAAGCTATTCAATTTTCTTCCCAGTCCATAATACCCTCGGTCGAACCACACAATTAAAGCTCAAATCCAGCTTGTCTCGAATGCAAAGTCTCCAAGTCCCTTTCAAACATTGCCTCATACGCTGCCAGCCTTAGTGCAGTACAATTAAAACAATGCAACTATCAACAGGCGAATTAAAAATCCACCTTCGTATTCGACAAAGCTTTCAGCCACACGCCGCTATTAACTAAAGCTCCAACCACCAGTGAAAAAGCCATATGCCAGGCACGAACAGAATCGATCGCCGACTAGTCTTCGCAATTCCGGGAAACGTCAGTTAGCCCAGTGCACTTGTGCGTGTCGTGAAGTGGTCGCGGCTCCCAGTGGACGAGTACATCGCGCCACCATCCGGCCCGGTAATTCCCACGCAGGGGAATATAATTCCTGTCGAACGCTCAAGCCCCTGTGTGCCTATGCCAGCAAGTCGATGAAATCGCAGCCGCTCGTGTCACGTCCAATGGGAGAGGCTGTAATTACTTTACGCTTACATCGATGTATGCTTGCGCGAGGACTGCGCTAACGAATTTCAAGCGGATAAAAATCTACGGCGAGTCTCTTCCCTAGCGTCGGAGGCGTTTTTTTATAGTAAATGAGGGGCAGGGGGCGGCTGGGTATCTAGTTGACGGCTTCCTCTGCACAAGATAATTTAGCGTGATATTTATTGTCGGAAGCATTTATAAGATATTGATAATTAAATGGCAGTATTCTTGGTAAAAAAAAAAAAAATTGCCCTCGGTCGTAAAATCTGCAATTGAGGCTGAAAAACTTGTGTAAAAAAAATCCATTATGCGAGATTACGCTTTTATCGAAATTTACTGCTAGTTTAGCCTACCACTCCCGATAAATAATAATTTTGTTCAGTTCTGTTTATTAACATTTAATCTAATATTTAACATATAATATTGTATGATAATGATAATTGGTGTAATTATTGTTTTCATTAAAATTCTCGAATATAATGTCTGTGCAAAAAGATAGAAAGAGAGTTGCAATGACGTTGAAATTTTGTTAATTCATAAGAAAAGAAGTTGACACTTAGCATTATTCCAATTTCATAAGTAATCCGTTGAATAAAAGGCGCATTTCTATATTAAATGATTGGTAGCACTTTTAAGCACAATGGGCATTTAGACAGAGAGTAATTTGTATTAAAATATGCAATTGACATCGGCGGCATTAAAATAGACAAGGATTTTGTCCGTATAGAGTTTATTGATCCTGATAAATTTAATACGCCTTAACATTTGAATAGTTTACGTTGACATTTATAAAACTTTATTCGACATTTTACAAAGGAGACTATAAATATTTATATCAGTACTGCTATTTCTCATCATTATCTATTGATATGGTGCATCGATATATTGAAAATTAATTTAAAAAGGAAACATGTTTTTTCACTATAATTGAAAAAATGATACAAATGACGGTATAAGTAAGTGAAATGCTTTACCCATCAACAAAGAATAGTTTCGGAAACCATTCGGAAATACTTTACTTTATTCCACCTTCGCATAGCTGCCCTCTCCTAGTTCATTTCTTAATCTACTTTCTCTTAATTTACTAGGAAAATAAAAATCGCCATTCCTCATATATATCGAGCGAGATTAATGAAATAGCGCAAATGAGATTATGCGATGAAACACGAATGAAGGAAAAATGAACGGAGTAAGCTGAATGTAGAGAAAACCACAGAGCAATTTCCTCGACGAATTGTGTGTGCGAGCCACACTCTCTTTTTGCCTTTTTCCGAAAACGAATAACAAATTATAATCGTTTTGAGGTAATGCCGAAGCGAGCAAACTTGAACGTATCACTTACATACATACATATATATATATATATATATATGATTAGATTGTATCATTATAATTTTACCTGTGTGCGCGCGATTCTCATTGAGGATATCAATATGCTGCAATGCCATCGCCCTCTCTTGAATCTAATTTAAATTCCCGGCATAAAAAACTAGTGGCTGAAAGGAGGAAAATCCGGGATGGTGGCCAAACCACGTGCAGCTACGAGATTCATTCCGTTTTGCGTGAATCGCCCTCTAACCTTCAGCCCTCTTATTTTTTTTTTCTCTTGCCTTCGGTGTTGAAATTTCTTCTTGTGTCTTTTATTTTCACTGTTAAATCGTGGTCGGTAGCCTTATTTTTCAGCTGCCTCTTTATATGCGTTATGCAGAAATATGCATGTAAAATTGAAGCTCAACCTAAAAATCTTATCTATGTGAGGTTTTCGTACGGCGCATATATTTATTGCGATAAATTTCTGCTTATTTACATGTACGTTTATTGTGTTTGCAGATGAACTACTTTTTTTCGCAAGAATTACATTTAATTTAAAATGAATTTAAAACGAATATTTGTATAAATACATTTTTATTCAAATTTACAATGCTAAACATAGCATTCGCTTTATTTTTATAAACAGTGATTCAAATCATCAACAGTTCTTTTTCTATGCATACTGCTGCATGATGTATATATGAAAAGAGATTAGATTCAACTAAAGATCTTGTAGTAAAAATTAACACTTATACAACCAATTTTTTACCTATAGATAAACTAGTTTGTCTAAAAATAAATTACGTTGTAAAGTTAATTTACGTAATGTAATCTCTCTGTCTCTCTGTAAGCACATTTTAAGATAAAAAAAAATAAATAAAAGAAAAAATCTATATGTTTGATATATTTAAATGTCACAAAATGAATTTATATATGAAAACTTAATTCATTTTTTTTTATACTTTAAACGCACTTGTGAAACCATTTCATAATATAAGATGCACTTTAATATAAAATATTTTTATTTACGTAAATACTACAAAAATTTGTTATTCATGAAGTCTTCAGTAAAATTGTCAAAACTATCCTAACACTGTCATTTTCTAGCAAAAAAATATTCTAAGATAAAAGGAAAAAAAAAACTCAATGTTAAACAGCATATTATATCCTTTCCATAAATATTATTATAAAGGAATTGAATTTCTGTAATGCCTTTTACTTCTTAGGTGTGGAGTTTACTAGTAAATACAAACGAGTAATAGCACTCTAGTAGATATATTTACATTTATACAAGTCCTTCCACTATAGATATATATGAAAAATACATTTATTATAATTATTATAATATAAATATTCTGTATTATTGCTTTCCTGCGCAATATTTATGATGAATAGTTTAAAATTCATATTACTTTTATCATAAGAATTTTTTTACTGATCTAAATAAATTTTACATTCCTTATTTTTAACGAGTATTAGTCACACCCAACAAAGTCTTATACTCGTGCATTCACAAATATTATTACTTCCATGAATGAGAATATTGCATTTCTGCATATTTGCGTTTAATAAAGATCTGTATGTATGGGAATGTAAACCACAATAATTATCATAAATTACATTAACTAAAATCAAATACTTCTAAAGGCAATTCATAAAATCGATGCTTTTTCTCAATCAAATGATAATTATAAACAACGTGTCGTAACACCACTAACGCATCGAGCACCTCTTCAAGCCTACTATTAAGAATCAACATGTAGCGCACTTCATTACCTACAAAAATACGTGTCATAAAATCTTTCGAGAATATTCCGCTAATCTCAAAGCCCCGTACACCCATCCATTCCATTTTATCCTCCAACTTCCCGTTCGAGCACCGCGTGACTCTCGCCATGACAGACAGAAATTTTCGATCTTCGACAGCGAGCAATATAGATACGTCCTCTCTCCCTACGATCGTATATATTCGGCCGAATACAAACTCGCTCGCGCCATCAACCCCCAACCCCTCATTTCGCTATCTTCGGCGGGTCCGTACCACGTCCTCCTCACGATCGCCGCCTTCCATTTCGGCAAAAGCCAGAGGACGGGGAAGCGTCGTTAGAGCCCCGTTGGCAACGGGCCAATCCCCATGGCTGACCAGCCTCTTGCCCCCCCCCCCACCCGGTCGCCGTCCCGGCACCTCGGCAATACCAGCAGCGACCCAGTGTATACGTCGCATCAGCCGAGCCGGGGTTATACTCTACGTCCTATCTACCTCTACGTCTGGCGTTCGGGGAAGAGGAAATCGCTTGTCCCGGACACATTCCCCCTGCCGCTGCTCCGGCCACTTGCGCCATCTTCGTTGTAAATGTATTGGAGAGAAGACACATAGGCTAAGTAGTCGGAAATTACAAGACGATGACGCCTGTTTCCATTTCGCATCTCTGTTTGTTGCTAAAAATTATGCAGTGCCTGAGATACCTGCGTTTCTCACTCACACACACACACACACACACATTACAAAGTTGCTACTGCTTCAACGTGATAACGTAGTCTGATACTAGTGAATAAATTGGATTTTCCATTTTCAACGGGAACATTGTCTAAATTATTGATTTTATCTGTCCTTTATGCTACGATTTACACTGATATCTGAGGCATTTGAAATTTTATTTTAAAACTTACGAACCATTATTACTGTTTTGTAAAATCGTTCGATTGTTTGAAAATGATGTTTGGAAAGACATGCAGAATAATATAATTGCATAACTACTAAATTGATTTATAAACTATATATAAATTATATAACGAATAAAAAGCCGTCTTGAACAAGTTACCTAACCTGGACATCCATTCACAATGATTTATATCATCATTTTAGTAATTACTAATTTAATTATATGGGTCTTTCAATGTAGTTACAACAAATATAAAAAAAGCCTCAATCCAATGATATCTCGTTTTATTTCCTGATTTATCGAGTTGAGTGATCAGCACCGAAACACAACAGTAAAGACTCCTTTGTTTATATGCACGTACATGCGAATGAAGAATCAACCATAACAGGCGATTGCAATGGGCAGATACCCTCGTCGTCTCTTATTTGCACCTAAACCCATTTCCGGCACTGGCAGCCTCGAGCGAATATTGTTCTCCAACAGCTACTTCGGCATTTCTCATCTTCGTTTTCTTTACGATCATTTGCCGGGGCAGCTATGTAGTGCAAACATCAATATAGTTCACATAAGAGAGTGTACATGGTCATATATATATATATATATATATATATATATATATATATATATCGAGGCAGGGCTGAAAAAGAGATAAATAGAGAGAAGAGGGAGAAGAATATTTTGTATATTTGCTCATCCACTTTTACAGCAACTTAATGTGCCAGAAGAATGAACTTTGAGAAGTATTATATATATATATATATATATATCAATTTTTAATTGTAACTTATACGTTTGTCTGCATTCGAAAACTTGTTTTTCAGGAAATAATAACTTTGGTCATTATACCGTATGTTCCTTATAGCAAAATGGTTGCGAAGATTTTTAAACGCAGAATTTTATTTTATTTTTTAGTTTTTTTATTTATTTATTTTTTTTTTTTTTAAACTTGCGACAAAACTTTTGTCTCTTAATTTAACTTATATTAATTATAAGATTCAATTTAATTGTAAGACTAAATTTCTTCCTCAGAAGGGAATGAGTTTTAAATTACGATTACTTGTATTTTATTATCTGTTTTATATATTTATCGAACAATTAATAATATACTAAAATTTTACATTTATACCGTCAATTGAAGTTTTCGATTGTTTAAACTTTGCAACAACAATACTTTGCAATTGAAGTTTTCGATCATTGTTTGAACTATTATAGCTCTTCCGCTCCATTCAAGACTACTTTGAATTTGTAGAATTCAATATATCGAATTGGGTCTTCTCCATCTTAATGCAATCTAATTATTTGCTCTCAATTTCAATTAACAGAATTCAATGCTCGGTGTAGAAGATTATTTTAATTTAATAATTACGTGAATTTCATTACATAATTTCATTCTTACATTTTGCTTTATAATTTCAATGATACATCTTGCAGCATCACAAATTATATTTGATAATTTACTCTAAATGTAAAATAACATTGGGTATTTTTTAAACTTTACTTTTGCGATATTTAGCAATGAAAAACATTGTATATTTTTTTACTATTCTACGTATTAACAAATTTCTTTTTAAAAATATGTGTGAAATAGAAAGTTTTATTTGCTACAAGAATTAAATACATAATTTTATGAACATTATTTATCAATGCTTTTTAAAGAATCTACATATTTCTATTCAACATAATTATTTTCTTCAATATTTCCTTTCAAAATTAGTTTATAATTTCAATATTAGTAAAATAATAATGGTACAGGAAACTGACAATGGGCCTTTCTTGAATCTACATTCTACCTTTTCTTTATTTTGAAAAAGAAATAATTCCTTCGTTGTTTCTATTTATTTAATAAAAATAAAAGACAAAAAATAATCTTAGATACTGTTCGAGAGCTAACCCGAGTGTGTACTCTTCGCATGGTGGTGTGCGGGAGGGAGAGAGGCAGACAGTGGAAGGGGTGATATAGCAGAGTAGAGAGAAATGAAGACGAAGACGGCGCATGTAATATTATAAAGCTGTCTTGATTGAAAATATATTGAAATAATGATGTTGTCGTATATACGGTAAAATATAATAAGTAGGCTATATATATTCTTTCGTTAGTGATTTATATTAATTTGTTTCCGCGCGACCGCAATATTCAGGTGTAAATTGAGTGCAGCAGAGTTCGGAATATTTATTAATTAAAAGTCCATTTATGATGTTATGGTTTCTAGTTTAATATATTAGTAGATATCCAAAATGTTGGCGTTTGACCGGATGGTTAATTGATTTAGACGCGCTGCCGCGTGGTCTTACAGACCGAGAACGGCTATTTGTCTCGATCGAAGAAAGTTACGTGTCTTTGATGATTGCACGACATCCGCCGCAAGTTGTAAAGACGGACGAAATACGTACATACGTATTGCTGCTACTTGCCTGATGATACGATGATCCAGCTGCGCTCCTCTTGGGAGCTCCGTCCAGGAGGGAAGGAAACAGTCGTGGGCTTTGAATGTAGTTTGACTTCGTGGCGACTTGTGTTCGGCATCGGGTGGACTCTGCTAGTTAAGATGTCGATCTTTATGATTTATGTCGATCTAGATGTCGAACCGTACTGGAGAGCTTTTTTGAGAGACGTTGAAGTCTAGGGCGCCTGCGGTCGCGTAGGGGGTGGTCGTATTGTCTTCTATCTGCGTGCCATATGTATGTCTGTCATCTGTACTTTCGAGAGTGGGAAATTATATTGATCGGATGTTAACTAATCGGATGTTAAAGTGGTGTTTGACCTTCGAAGCTGCGGCTTACGCTGTAGCACCGACGTTTTGAAGCGTCGTCTGTTTACACTTTTCACATTTGAATCGGTACATAAAGAAAATAGAGCAACGTTAGACAACTGCGCGGAGGTTCTTCGAACAATTCGTTCGTTAAGTTATTCGGCTCGTATTGAAATATATGTAATGGTCAAAGTGGAATTTTCGAGATGCAGTCTGTGGAAAACCCAGTATCGTTACAAAGTCATTAGCGAAGAAAAGATTATGGCAATCACAATACAAAATATTCCAACGCAATATTCACAAATAATATTCATAAATTAATATTCAGATATAATATTCAAAAATACTATACAAACAAAAATACGGTATTATAAAGAGACAATCGAGCTTCTATCGGAATTCCGAACAGATACACAAGACCCATAATTTTATATATTTACATCGGAGAAAATATAAAAAAAAAAATTTATATTAGAATAATTATAAAATTGATTCAGTTCGCCTCCAATTATTTTTCACAATAAATTAGGTAGAAAAAGTATTAAAGATTGAAATGTGCACGTAAAATTAGCAAATTAAAATAAAATTTTTCAACAAATAATTTTCTGTAATTTGTATTTATGATTACGTCATAGTTTCAAAATGTCTCGAATAAAACTATTAATATGTAAAAAATTAACTGGAATACGATTTATTTCAAATCAATTCAACAATATAAAATTATAAAAATTACAATTGTATATAATTTGTGTATTGAAAGAATTAATTACTTAATATATCGTTTTCCAAACAATTGTTTATGAATGAATAAGAAAAATATAATTATAATATAATATATTCTATTTGTTCTTTTTTGCTCGACCATAGATGTATATTTTATATATGGATATAGGAAAAATATAGGCATCTAGTATATATATAAATATATATCTTTCTACCTTTTCTTCATTGCCTTCATTTTTGTTTTCAGCTTATGTAATAACATGGCATTGGTACGGTAAAGTATATATAGTAAAATTTATTATGATTGATAAGCTTTGACTTGAATAGAAAATTAACCAAAAAATAATAATAGAGATAGAAAGGTTAATCCATTAATTTATTCGAACACGAGATTGGCATATCTCATGAAGATTGACATTATCAAGAATTTAATGTATACCAAGATAATTTTGAAATAAAACATTTTTCGTAGAGGGTATGTTATATATTTTTTTCTTTGTTAACTAAGAGAATTTAAAAATGTATAAATAATTTTAGAAATCGATACGCAGAATGCTAAATAATGTAATAGCATAGTAAAAAATTAACCGTTGATGGAAATGTTCGATAAATTTAAACGAGAAAAAGTATATAAAGTCAATTGAAACGAGAATATATATATATAGTGGGAGATAAATTAATTCGAAGCAATGTTACAACTATTAGCATTTCATAGCTATCACTTGAAATTAAATGCCATATTATTTACTATAAGAAATCCCGACCTTCCACATTATACGTTAAATAGATCTAAAACATTTATATAAAAGGATGCTATGCGATAAATAATGTTTATGCTACCATAAATAATGTACGATAAAATAATTCTGAAGTTTCGTAAATTATACTTAAATATACTGTAACTTCTATTACATCAAAACTGTTAATATTTTCCTTTAGATAATAAAAGTTATAAAAAATGCTATAAAAATACCACTCAAAATTCATGCATACATTGGATGTGTTTTAAAATTTTACGAGAATATTTTCTGTGGACATAACATAACCATTGCCATAACTACAAGTAGTAATATCTAGATCCATTGTTACTAAGCATAAAACTTTACAATTACTGTTTTGCTATTCATTGGTGTCACGAGTAATGTATTAATTTTTTATGTTTCAGGTGAGTGTCGATATTGATGTTGCATTATTAATGACATGCTTATCGTAAGTAGTAAAAACTAAATATTCATTATGTGCACTTGCATACTGCACTGTGTGAATATAAATACTACCATTAATCACCTTCTTATCATCAATTAATTATTGTGTTTTAATATTATTGTACATTTTCTCACGTTAGACAATGTTGACAAATAAAGCGCCACAATGGAGAAAGTATTTTTAATTTTGTCCACATAAAAGTCCTCACATCATCATTATTATCATTGATCTAAATCATGATTTTTAAGAATAAGATCAGAAATTGAATATATAAGTTTCTATTAAATTTTCAGATATTATAAAAGCTCGAATCTGAGCTACATTTGTCATCGTTCCATTAACATTTACTTAACTTCAAACATAGCGAGTAGTCGACTAAATTGAAATTTTATCTCCTGGTACTATTAAGTAACATTCTCCTCGCCTACGATGACCTGTGTTCGAAATATTGTCCGAAATCAATCTTTCTAAAATACTGGAAAGTAAGTAAATTGCGAGCAGTGGTTAGTAGAAAGTGGTAAAAGGGTGGAAGAGTTGGGTAGTAACGACGATCGTTGCTATTCGTCTTACGACCACATTATCAGTCACACGGCGCGTCCTAAATTGTCTTTATAGAAGCAACCGGTAATCCGTAGGGCCTCGATGCTCGTGTTTGCCAGGGTCGATCTATTTAATTTTCACAGACAGAATAATTGGCCCTTCGAAGGAACGATTACGGTCTGGGAATCGCCTAACCTCCTCCCGAAACAATTTTTCGCGCGCTCACGCCCGCGTCAGAGGGGGACAGAGACAGCCGCTGAACTTTAAACTACTCGGGAAGCATTGAATCACGTTAAGGGCGATCGCAATTTCGCCATAAATTACTACAAGCTCCGTGGCAAGGGGAGAAGAAGAAAGATAGGAGAATCGACGCCGTGGAGGTATTCACGTGAGCATGTACCTCCCTTGTGTATTAAACGTGTATGTATTTGCCTTTCTTTCATACTCTGCTAGCCACTAATTTGTCTAGACAGAGACAGAAAGATGTCTTGAGGGTTGAGGGAGTTTCCGGCACAAATATGAACTCAAGAAAGAGATTGAAAGGCGATATCGAATTAACGAAAATATTCCAAATAGTCAAGAAATAGTTATATTGTTGATTTTCAAGTATATTTTCATTAGCTTTTCCAGTTTATTTTATTTACATTTTAGTATGGGGAAACATACTCTAGTAAACGTAATTTCTTATTCGAATATAAATACATAATATATTAAAGTTAATATTGGCAAATTATAGAATATATAAATTTAATTAGAATCTTTGAAATCTTTATTTCAATGATTTTCTTTAATGATTTTTTAAAAAATATTTCTTTTCATTTCAAAGTGTTTTTTGAAAGAGCAAAAATATATTGGCTTTTATATATTACTTCAAAAAATTTATATCCCAGGTATTTAAACAATTAACTCTAACTTTTCCCTTTAACTATTATATGTTTTATGAGAGAACATATATTTACTTGATTTTCGGTTAAATTTCAAAGGACAAACATTATTCCTTTATGTATATTTCAAAAATAATGTAACGATTTAATCACAAATTACGAACGAAAATACGATACTACACTATTAGTATTATAATAATTATATTATATTTTTTTACATTTATGGTTTCTTGAATAGAAATAATATTAACATGTTTTTTTCGGCTTTTCGTCATGTTTCAAGCTCTTTTTATATACAAATTCTAGAACTGAAAGTGATTTCGATGTTACAATACGCGTGGAAGTTGTCGAGGGTACCTGTGATTATACGAAGTAACGTCGAAGTTCCGTTGCGTCAAGTGCTTGTGCGTGAGTAATTACGTTAAACAGTGCGATATTGTGATTATTTAGATTTGTTTTTCTTTTAACGGTTCAAATTATGTACCCTTGATAAAAGAAAGTTATGTATTTAGATGACGGATATTAGATATTTATATGTTACGTGTGAATTATGTTGAGAATATACTGACATTTAAAATGTCTGAAGTGGAATTTCATTTGCAGAATTTCAGTATATGATAAGTAATTGCTCAGGGGTGTTGATAAAATATTGCTCGATTAATTAAAATCGTAGATAAGCTTTTGACGTTACGTGTTTACTGGGACGTAAGTTTCTCTCGAAATTGATATGGTATCACAAGTTTATTAGTATAATATAACAGCTCACATAACTATTTTTATATTTAACTTTATTATCTTTGGCAAATTATATAAATACAGATTAAAATAGACGCCTGAAATTTGAATATTATTTGAATATATAATTTTGTGTAGAAAATTGAGTAGTAGTTGTAATAATCGAATGTTGCACCTTCCGAATATTACGAAATATCTGTCCTTGTGACATTCACAACAACAAACTCTAAATTATCTGTTAACACGCTATAATGTTCATTGAGGAATAATCTAATAAATTAATTTGTGGCAATGCCTCATGATTACTCATAATTGAGATCGTTTTCATGATATTACCTGAGATGCCATGCACCAGCGCACGTGTACATTGGGAGTTTTCTCACTATATCAGTTCATGTCCATCATCGATACTTGATCTTAACTACTTTACCATACGATATATATTTGGGTCATGTATGTTTATATATACACAGGGTTTACTTTTCTTAACATTCACCTGCCTATCCCGGTATCTTTTATCAGTCGTATATCAAATTATGCAATATGCACTTTGACTCCGCGTAACTGCCGCCCTAAAATTATGACTGTCAGGTTTATGCTCGTGGATGTCGGAGAAAGGTGACCTTATCGTTGTGCAGTAGTATTCCTGCGTTGTACAAGTCGTAAAGAAAGAAAAGAAAGAAATCCCATCAGGCGTTCCATTCGTATTATATTCTGCGCTGTCCGCTACGTATTATTTTTTATGTTTTGGATCATTTCAGAGCATCTTGAGGATGCTCTGATAAAAATAAAAAGTTTCTCATAAGGAAGATCGAAAGCTTGTCCAAGTTGATTCCAATTTAGCAATATCCATTTTTTCCACTTGCCCGAAATATTCTTATTCGTACTTTATTTTGCAGGCCACTATTTTTATGCGTAATAAAGAAAAATTTTCCTTTATCTCACGACCATTTATAATTGTCTGTTAGGATGGTAGTTTATGTCAAATTATTTTGTTTAACATGATAAATACCAACTTAATTTAATTTTACATAAATTGGATAGTCAGAAATTTATCGCTGTAATTTGACAAATTGATTTTAAAAATATATTCTATGATTAATTGCTCACTGGCTGCATTGTTGTTTTTAATTTTAATACTGTATTTTAGCAATTGTTTTATTTTTAATGCAACGAGTAATTAAAATAAATAAGAAATTGAAAATATGCCTTTTTATTTTGTTTAATTTCAATGAAATAAGGAAAATAATGAATATAAGCAATTTGTAAAACTCATTTAGTGCAGTGTTTTGTTACTATTCTCATTTATTATATTATAAGTATAATTAACTTTTTAAAAATATTAAAATTATGTGTTTAAAAATTAATGATTTTAGAAAATTATAGTATCTTTTTATAGCTCATTGATTATCATCTTGTTTTTTCTTCTTTGGCTAATTTTTAGAAATTTGATTTATTGATTTATTCTCATACCATATGTTGTAATTAATTAATATGAAAATGAATTGTAAAATATTCTAGAAATAATCTAATTTTCTAAAATATTTCAGATACTTCTTATTTTTATTATTCTAAAGCTATTCAATAAAAATTAACGAAATAAATCATGGCAATTTCATCATTATTTTATATTTATCTCAATCAAATAATATCTCAATGGGTATAAAAAGTGGAGCTACTGTTGATAAAAAGGATAAAAACGAATTTATCCATTTTTGAAAAAGATACGATGAACGGTGACGATTTATCTACTTTTCCACTATCGCAGCAACAGTGATACGACTAATATTGCCACCACAACCGTGACAACTATAGTCATCATCATC
>JAPYYT010002741.1:0-16065 GCA_030522565.1 Ceratosolen corneri | reverse complement strand
ATATATATATATATATATATATATATATATATATATATATATATATATATATACATATATATATATATAAATTATAGTATTTAAATGTCGGATAATTGAGCGTAATGAACTAAAATATTTTATTTATTCAGATTGAATAACTTCATTATTTCAAAACTGAAAATCCATTTTTTGAAAATAGATAAAACATTAATATTAATTAATGAATTATTTACATTAGTCATTTTGACCTACTGACATAAATAATAGTAATCACTTCATTTCACATAAAATTAAACGTGCATCAAGATGATTTAAACGCAAATATATTTGCTCATTTAAGCTTTACATAAATGTTAGGTAATAAAGTATAATTATTATTTCCATGCGCACATGCACACACATAAGTCGATATGTGTATATCTCCAACGTGTATTTACATGCATTCACTCACACAAGTTTCTTCTTATCTTCGCATTTATACGAATACTGCTACAGGGAATAAAGAACAGTTTTTATTTATTATTTTATTTATTATTTGAATTTTATTTAAGCAACATAATTTTATGCGTATAAATATTACATTTAATTAAAAAAAATAACCTATTTAATTAATTACTGATACGAATAATAATCAACTGCAAATTATTCCAATTCCAATTAATTAGTTATTCCTATTTATAAAATCAATTGTAATAAAAGAAATAAAGAGAACAATGCAGATAGAAATAATAATAATTACAATTATTATTATTGATTATTTATAACAAAATTATTAGTTATTAATGACAGAAAGAAAATAAATTATAATTTAACGTCTACATTCCTAATGCATTCATTTATAATAAATTGTATACATTTACGTAAAATTTAATAATTAATATATTATTAAGTACTATAGCATAAATAATAATTTTTATTCTGAATGAAATAGAAAAAATTTTTAATATATATATATATATATATATATTAAAAAAATATATATTGTGAATAATAATAATATTAATAAAAAATCAACAATTAATATGATAATAATTAGTATATACATTTACACACACACACACACACACGCATGCACACTCGCATGCATACGTATATATGTTCGAGATTCCGAACCAAAATCGGATCTCTCCCAAGTCATTGGAAGGGGTCGGGACTTTTATTGTAAACTATGATGCATTTTGAAACCGCATTATTTTTTTTTTCGAGCCTCTAATATTTGTTTAGCATGTGCCCTACGCATACTATTTATTTTCCTTGCTTTGAGCCTAAACTTCGAATAGCCTGCTACAGGATATGTTGTGGAAACTCACATTTTCCAGGATGTTTATGATCGTAAAAGGCGCAGCACACGACTTATTTATCTTTCAAAGATCCAAGTCGCATTACGGCTAAAGACTGTCGATAATTACTCTTATTCCTCGCTTTGTCTCGGACTTCTCGAAAATAGCTAAAACCAACATCAAATTGAAAATCTCGTGGACCGCACGTACCGGCCGTCTCTCATGATTTGTTGTACAATTCGTAAGAATCGAACAAGTACGTTTTTACTTTTTTTATCGCGTAAGAGCTTGCAACCGTCATCCCGATAGTCGGCGACACAAAGATTCATTGTCAAAAGGATGGAACCACCTACTTTCAACAATTAAACAATCTCAATTCAAGAACAATAGTCATACAAAGACTGAAAAATCCCACTCTTGGAATCGTCATGGACCACCCGCCTGGTAGATGGGGTGAACTAATTTAAAAACCGACTGCTTTGGACAAAGGGACAAGTTCAAGTTCAAGATTGGAAGCTTTCAAACACTCAGCAACTTCATCTACCTCGGTACACGAGCCCTTCACTCACACATTCATCGACAATGAACTGTCGACCAACAAACTACAATTCACGCAGCGTCGCAGCGTCGCAGTCATTCCAATTGGCGCTCAAGCTACAAACTCCTGACAAATAAATCTAAAGCAACGATTTCAACAGCGAAATCACTTACAACAACAAACAATTCGACTCACAACGACTCTCGCCCAACTTTCGACCAACCACAACGCCAACTCACCTACACAGGCGTTTAAACAACAAGCAACACAACACTCAACTGACAACTGACTATTGTACAAGGAAACGCGGCCTTCACCTTCCAATTGACCATCAAGTACACCTCACCATATAAACCAGAAAAGTAATCCTTTCTTTCAACCAACTCTTCAAGCCCTTTCATTTAAACTAGCAACAAGATAATACAATCAATATAACATAAATACCACAGAATTTCAATAATATCTTTAATATATATATATATATAAACTTCAATAAACACTGTTATTGTTACACTAAACCGTTCGTAGACTTTTTTCGATACCTGCTGTGCTACCACCCTCTCTCCACTATCTGCCTCTCGCTCTGACAGCGTGAGGAGCATTTACACATCTGATTCAATCCCGAACAATATGTATATGTGTGTGTGTATATATATATATATATATAGAAACGTATGGCAAGAAAGATTATGTATAAAAATTTAACCTAATATATTTGGTTTGTATATACTCTATACGTTTACGTCATATATATATATATATATATATATAATCTGAATTTAATTTTTTTTCACCTATACAATTATTTATATCGTAAAATTCGGTATATGCTAGGCGAGAGATTATTTACACTAAATATTTTATTACACATAGTAATGAATATAAGAATGATCGAGTACTGACACTCGTCCGCACAGGCACAATAAATTTAATTAATAAACACATGGGATTTTTATTCATCTCAATTTATTATTTTCATCGTTTAAAATATGATGGATACATATTATCATATATATATATATACATTGGGAAAATATACTTTAATGTTAGGCGCTGACAATTAATCCTTATATCTTACTTTATTAAAATCGTAAGGACACTAAGTGAAAAATCCATTTACAATATTTCTATAAAATCTAATAAATATCGTAGAGTTCCAATATGCATCGAACGTTTCGTGAATAAATTTAAAGCTCGGTGGGCATTATTGAAGTAAAGCGACGTATTTGAGATTCTATGGGGGGGAAAAAGAAAGAAAAAAGAAAAAAAAAAAGAGTAATGATAATGTATCTTGCGTCCCATTACCGTTGCAACTGGATATTACATCGGGGCGGCAAATATTGTAATCTTGTTAATTACTTCAATATTATGCGCAGGCCTATTGTAGAACATTGGGCCGAGTGACTTCGCAATTACGAATTACGGCCCTCAATCTGCAAAAGACTACGTAAAGTTCCTACAAATGCTGACTAGCGAGTTTATTTTTTTTGTTTTCGTTTTTGTTTTTGTTTTAAGATCACAGGCAAAATGGCAATAATCTCTTTAATTCGGCTCTTAAGAGCAGGCCGCACGTGCTGAGATATATTCAATGTTTCGAGTATTTGCATTGAGAAGAAGTGCACGTGCAGGTGCAAAAACTAGTATTACATTTTCTTCAGCACCAATTGATTTCTTCCTTGTTCTTATCTGTGATTTCTCTCGCTCGATCGTAATGGCATCGCCGATTGAACCCACTCTGCATTATCTTAAGATATCGCTTGCAATCTATTTGTTTTGCTTCCTTCGTAATGTGCATAAGCAATGGGGTAACTAATATTGAGTCCTTAAATGCTTTCGAATTAATAAGGAAGGTACAACAATAGAAATGACAACAAGAAAGAAGAAAATAATATAAATTGGTAAATTATTTTTTAATAACAAATTTTTCTGATAAATATTTATTTAATATAAGAGTGAGTATTGAGAACACAGCTGTTTCAATGGACGAGGCATTCTGCTAATAATGGAATGGTTTTCCAGTTTAATAATAATCAACGTAACTTTTTCTTAATTCGTCGACGCCTAAATCCTCTTCTTCTACACAATTGGAAATACGGACAAGGCGTTTAAGGAATTCACTAAGCAAAGTGCCACGGTGGTGCAATGTTATGAAAGAATGTAATTCAGTTTTCCGTTAATGAAATATCCGAGTGAAATTAAATTAACATTCACTTACATAATCGGAGCTTACACGTATAAATTCCTTTTTCCCGCAAAGGTTATTGTATTCTCGATAAAAAAAAAAAAAAAAAAGCGGCCTTCGAAGATAAAGCTTAATGCATTGTTGTAACAAGAGAGTTGTGTGCATCGACAGAAGATGATGATTGAGTTTATAAACAATATTATCTTAGTGTGCTTTTCTCGTGTGTGTCGCTCATTATTTTATCTGCAGATAGTCATGTAACGAGAAAGTAGAGCACCGATAAAACAAAAGTCGTTCCTTCATTAATAATGAAGCATTTAGCGTAAGAGCTGCAAATATAAATGTAAGCACTTAATTAAAGTTCTTTCGATATTCCCTTTAAGAGCATATTGAAGGAGAAGTTTCTTGCACAAATAAGCTATCATTACACAAATTAACAATTTTAATAGGAATTTCACTACAATATAAATAATATAAATAATAATAATAATCATCATCATCGTCGTAATAATCATAATAGTAAACAATGGCAATGGTAATTTAAACACAACGTTTTGGGAAATGAAAATATTATTAACATTTTTGTACATTAATTTAATGTGGATAATCAATTAATTCAGTAATTTAAAGAGCTACAAGAAGCCTGAACGTTCGTTGCAATCTTAATGTTAAGAGAAGAAGGAAACGTGCGTCCGTGTGTGTTTTGTTTGTCTACTCGAACGTGACATCTGCAACATAACAATCTGATTATCATGTACTTACTAACACGTTATACCATTTTGTTTTTTATATATAAAATATCTTGACGAGTATAAAATTATTAGATGTATTACTATTCTTTTACCGACATTCAAAGCATTTATTCATGTGCGAGTACACTCGTTTGAGGCTCTCTTTCTTACCATCAAATCCAATGTACGAAGCCTCTCAAGTGCTTGATATCTTGTATTAAATTATTGCACTTGTATGCGCGGTACTCGTGAAACATACCCTCATTTACTATTTCATATAAAATTCTCTAATTCAAGCTAAACATTAAGCCCAAAGCTGCTGCTCTCTCTCTCTCTCCCTCTCTCTCTCTACGCTTCATTTTATGAAAACTGAATTTATTGCCCGTCGTGTGAGGTGAGAAATTTTGATATTCTGAATAATAAAACTTGGAAGCATCAAAGTTTATCTCTTTTAGCATTACGAGAAAGCAAAGGCATTGCAAGATTACTCAAGCTATCCATTGCTTTGAAAATTCACGTAAACATTTTCCGAGGTCAATGTGACACCAAGTTGAAAGGCTGTAGGGGGACGTAACTTAGGTTGCCTCATCATAGAATTGCTTGAATATTGTAAAATATGACCTTATAAATTGCCTTGTTGTTGTTTACTAGCCATGCATTCATTAAAATTGTCCTTGCACTTCAACGAGGCCGTAATTAGCAGATTTTATTTACTTTCTACAAAGACATTCGCCTCGCCTCTTTCATTCGGACGTCGCGCATTCAAGTTCTAATCGCAGCTTGAATAACCTAAAATTTGAAGATCAGTTCGAATCACAAATCGTCACTCAACAATACGAAGATCATGACAGTTAACTTAAGCTTATAATAGATCAATTAAACGCTACAATAATAAAAAATAACTTATAATAGTCACAAATCTATCCACTTTATTCATCTTTTTTTTCTTTCAATTTTTCGACCTTTTAATACTTTAAAGATGTGTTCGTTGTAAAAGTTTAAGAATTATTCGTTCACACAGAGTGATATATTATCTAAAGTGATATTGTAAATTGATAATATTTTGATTATCTCGAACTCGTATTTGAAAGCTTCGTGCATTAAATTCTACTACAATAATACAATGCAATTTTCACCGTAAAACGCATTGCAAAAAAATATACGTACACTTAGATTTAAACTGCTTCGTTAACTTACAAATGCCAAGGATATTTTTGTTATCACAGTAGGCGAAAATCCAGTGAATAATAGTAAAGCGGTGTAGTACATAAACAATAAACAAACAGCCAAAACATACAAAACCATTTTAACATTATTATCGCTAGCTTAGCACAATGTACGACAATAACAATAAATATTAACAAAGATTTATAAATTATAACAATAATATGAAATAAATATGGGTATTAATATATAAGCGGAAAATAATAAAAGAGAAGATTGGACCGGTGGCCGCTTCCAATCGATCCTTCGATCTAAATTCTGAAGGCCAAAGTCCTCGAGAGTTACCAGCCATTACCACTTGGCTCAACCACTCACTCTTCGTCAATTCGATCAATTCGTATTATAAGTAAGAAAGTATATCACGAAAGTCCCGAAAGTCCAAATCCTTATCAATCAAAGACTCGAAAGGAAGGGAAGGACGCTCTCTCGCTCTCTCTCTCTCATATGGGACCGCGATATCAATTGACGAGGTTGAAAAACTCGTCGAGATCAGTTGGCATATAAGTTCTTAATGGATAGCTTTGCGCAAATATCATCACTCGGGTCATCTTATGATGTCCTTAATACAGTCAGCATATATATAAATGCTAAGAAGCAACGTTGCAACACAGCGACTGCCATACTCTTTGCAGCCTTACAAATTAACCAAATATCTCACTCAACTTTAACCTTGTCGAACCTACAGATATGAATTTACAGATATGAAGTTTGAATGGGATTTTATTGGCATAGCCAAGCCGCGAGCCGCATAACTCGCCGTATTCACATTTAAGATTGGCCACGCAAAACTTACTGCTCGTCAATCACTTAACATATCGAGCTTATTGGCAGTTGACAAATCACATGCAATTCAAGTTTTCTTCTCTCCATTTGCGCTAAAAGTAATTTTTATTCCAGTTGACAGAATTAATTCCTTCGATTGCTTATAATATTAAATGGGCATTAACATTTTCATATTACATTATTAATGTAAACAATTACTCGTTATTAAGAGAAGATGTGTAGCATGTAATTTGCCAATGCTTAAATTAAACTCGAATGCTTTTTCTAATCGGCAGAGTGAGCAGAAAAATTTAGACGGAATGAAGTGGATGGCATCGAATTATCTCATGCCGTCACTCTATTGATACCAGCGAATCAACTATTGATTACATAAAGTATAACAAAATGTATTTTGTAATAAAATAAATTCCTTAACGCAGGCTTGATGTTGTGACATTCTTATAAGCTACGAAAACGTGAAAAAAAAATTATTATGCGCTACAATGCGATGATTAGAAGACGATTTTAATTACAACTTGTATACTTCAAATTGTCCATTGAAAATGGGATAAGACACCTCGATCTTTCTTTAACTTGCGTCAACATTTTTCACAAATAAAACTGTTAAAGCTGTCTGCTGAGCCATTGAGATATTTTTAGTATATTGACCCTCATAAATCACTTTTGTGATGTGCAATGTGTGAGAGTAGCGTTGCGTAAGCATTGAGTAAGATTTAATGATTTTACAACAAAATTAAAATAAAAGAGAACACGATATTAAGAAGAACAATTGAATGCGTAGACTTTTAATGTATGTATATTTTAATATATGTAAAGGCTAATTGAAAATTTTAGTCGAATACAGTAGTAGCGAAGGAAAATTAATTTTGCAATTTACGATAAATCTTTCCCAATTATTGATAGTGCTTTAAGTTTAAAATGAACAATTGAATCGAGCACTGATTAATTATATACTGTTACAAATAGCCTGGACACACACACATATATATATATGTATTATAATATTTTTTAAAGTATCAACGCTAACAAACATTTTTCTTTGTAAAGTTGTAAATAAATTTCTATTTCATAAAAATTTACATACCAAATTATAAGATTTGAAACGAGCATTTAAATAATTGGGTTTTAAATTTTAAACTTAAGCCCCCCCCCCTCTCTTATCGCCAAAGTACAAGTCTTTCCAATAAATTAACTTAGCAAGTAAATATGTTTAAACATTTACAATCCTTCTTCATCCTCATTGTTTGCTCTTGTGAATCAACAATTATGTTCTCGGAGCCTTATGCTGGCGATTGTTCGACTGACTGCACTTACATTGTTCCGAAATATTCGCATTAGTGTGTACTCTCGAGGTTATATGTGGTAGAGAGCCCAAGAGGTTCGAACCTCTAAGGCTGCCTGCGAAACCGCTGCGTCCTAAGAAAGTATGAGCACAGTTGTATAACTTCGTTTGTAGTATCAATACATCATCTAGATCTTCTTCACTGCAATAAAAGTAGGTAATTGTCAACAATTAGGGTATCGGAGAATGCAATGTCAGAAGTAATAGGCTTTGAAAAATAACGAAAGCTGCAAGAACATGTTAATTGTTTCTTTTGGATAAATTTTCGCCAATATCTTTATAGGGAAAAATTAATAATAATAACAACAACAACAATAATGATAATGAACTGGAACGGTAGATTGGTGGAAATTGAGAATATGTTGTGGTATTATATAATATTATTATAATAAAGTGATTTGCCGTGAAACGTGTCAATATACTATAAGAGGTCAGTAAACAAAGATTAACGTAAATTGACGTCTTATGCAATATTTATTTATTATTGAGTATCTTGAGATGCAATCGAAAAGAATTGATGTGCCTTCTTAGTTTAATGCGAGAAGCTAAAGAAGCTTTACAAACCTTCCTACTATATTAAATTATATAGACGGTAGTGTATCGATGAGATTATCAAATGAGATTGAATAAAATGTAAGATTTGTAAGGAAGGGATTGGAAATATTTGGATAATAAAGTGATTTTTAAAAAGTATAAATTAAACAAAACAATACAGATATTATATATATATATATATAGTTATAAATAATTTACCTGGCGGCTGAAATGAATTTTTGAAAATATCTATTGAGAATAGTTCGTGGTCTATTGACTGCATCTTCGTAAAGATCGGTTTCTCTATTATAAAGATGTAAAAAATCTGATAGTTGCTTGGCTGTTACAGCAGCTCTATCTTTGTCACCCAGCTGGCTGCTTGGCAGCTGAAATAATTCGACGAGAGCATTATAATTGCCATCTCGGCAATAATTGTACAAATAAATTTGAATGTGAAATTGTGGTGCTCACGGTAAATAGGAAAGGCGTTCTTAAATTACTCGCCGATTGTTGCAAAAACTTGCTGACAAGATCGCAACAAAGCGGATCGGGATTTTGCTGGGCAATCTTCCGTAATATGTGCCCTAAATATAAACCAAAAGCCTTCCTGGCCTCTACGGGACTGAAATCATTTAATCATTCGGTTAATAACAACGATACGAGATTAATATTAGAGTAGGATGTCGATATAACAACCTTAATTTGTGTCCTTCGCGCATCAACTGCATCACTTGAATTTTGTACTTGTGAGTGTCGATATCGACATTTTCTTTCCCAATATTTCGATCCAAACTCTGCTTGTGTCCTTTCAGCAAAGCTCTTTCGTATCGCTCGTATCTAAATAATTTGATTATTCATAAATTTTTTTCTCTTCTAATGATTATTAGACTTTTGCTGCCACCATCCGCCACGAGACTTCAAAGATCTCAACGAGACAGATAAATAAAATGCTTACGCAAACAAACAAAAAGCATTCGGAAGCATAGCGACATCATAACGAAATACAATTTTGAATTTGCAATTTTTTTCCTCCTTTTTCTCGAACAGTGATGTTTCTAATTCTAATCGCCCAACCTCTTCGAAAATCCATGCTTTAACCACCCACAACCTTCACGATTACTTTTATCAATCTAATAGATCCCCTTGTATAAATAAGAAATTCACTCACCTTGACAATCGATCCAACTTCACCTCAGGCATTATAAAACCAGCCGTCCAACTTGCTGCCGGAAACAATTGCTCGTGTAACATTAAATTATGATTTGTGCTCGACACTTGCTGCGTTCTGTTTGGTCCGAGGGGATCCTTCTCAACAGGGATGCCCGTCACAGGATCTATGCCGATTAAAATTATTTTCACTTCCTTTTCTCTTACAAACAGTTTTCGTTTACAAGTACGCGATAAATAATATACGAGCTCACGCACATTACCGAGCCAACCATCAGAATTTATACTCTGAATTTTCACTCACTGGCACATCATTTATTTCATGAAAAACAAATCCAGTTTATTGTTAATAGATAAATGTATCACTCGCTATAATATCATTGCGTCCTTCAACGACTCTCAACAAACACGAAACAAAATACTCGATAATCCGCTTTATTATTCACAGCTTATAAAATAATAACTACTCGTATGGTTCGAATGATTTGAATTATTTGTAATGCACGTGAAATTTACAAGTTTTTTTTTCTCCCCTGAAATAAACAGCGCTGTTCACCTACGCAACCCATTGATAACATTGCTTAAAATTCTTTTTTATCGATAGGCCGCCATTTTACTTATATAAAGAAATATTATAAATATTCACAGGCATTGTAAACGTTTTGAAACTACGGCAATTCTAATTAGATTTTCAAGCGATTTTTCCGGAAAGATTTTTTTTTTTTTATCCATAATTTTATAATTTTATTATTAGAATTAGCCGTCAAAATTTAACAATTTTATAACATTTAATAAAAAGAACTTTCTGCAAAGTGGAAACTACGAGGAAAGGACGAGGAAGTCTAGGAAAAAGAAAAAGGTTTAGGCAGATTAAGCGCGGTTTAAGCATCTTTAACTTTTAATCTAAATTTGAGCTTAATCTGAATTTCTCGGATAAGATTAAGATTCAGCGGCAAGATGCGCGAAATATAAATTAATACGTAATCTTGGAATACCTAAATAATGAGAATACAATTCCCAGGATTTAGGACTTGGGAATATAAGTACGAAGCCGCCTCGGCGCTCAAACTGAGCTCTCGCTGATGAGAGAATTCGTTGCTGCTCGGAACTGAGGCTGGACTTGGTCATACTCGTGTTCGTCACAATCTTCTTTTTCTTTTGATTCAGTGTCTCCGCAGAATGCACCCTTCTGCACTAAAAAGCACAAGAGCAACGATAGATTATTGTTTGTTTATTATGATGGACGCTGAAAGGCATTGAAAGCGTTTGATTAGGGTTCAATGACTTATTTTTGAAAATACGCCAAGGCTTCTTCTCTTATTTGTTTAACATAATGTGAGCGGAATTTCGCAACGCTTCCTTACGTAACAATGATAAGCATGAAAATATTAATAAAATTCCACTGAAATCGACACTGAGTGATTAAATTAAATTTCTCGTATATCTTAGTCTTGTAGCCACTTGTATGTACAATTTGCCGTTCAAATTTAATAACTGATAATAATTAGTTTTGAAAATGATTATTCGATCGCATCGAATGCTTTGCAATAAAGTTGAATATCCGACGGTAAATGCCGATTCACTAGTATTATTATTAAAAGAAAAGCAAACAAAAAACCAAAAAAAAAACCAAAAAAAAAAAAACAAAGTAGGTGCGAATCTAAAGATTCTTTCTTTAAACGAAAGCTGCATGATAAGGAGAATTGAAACTTCATGAGTCACACGGATGAATCACTTTTGCTGTTAAATTGCAAACGCTCGCCTTTTATAGGAAAAGAAGACGGTTATATACTCACGCTGGTCATTCGCTTGGCGGGATTGACGGATCTATGCGAGCTTGAGTTTTTGAGTCGCAAAATGGGATCGACGGCCGGTACACCAACGAGAGTAAGCAGATCGGCAATTAGAGCGGATTTCAATCTGACGTCGAGTGGCGAGTCGCAGCCCAAGGATGGCGTAAGGTTTACCTCCAGCAACCAGGGCTTTAAGCTATCGTCGATCAGGATATCAAAGCCGAAAAGCTCTATGCCAATAGAAATTACGTCATTGTCAATTACACGCCACAACTCCATTATATCGCGTTTTTCACTGCTCGTGAAAAAAAAATTGCTACTAGAAGCTCTACATTAGCCTCATTCCTATAACTTGCATAATAAAAACACAAATTTCTATATCGCGTATGCACTAGCGCATATTACATTGTATAACTAGTTATACATATAATATTTTAAATGTGAAAATGTTCAAGCATCGTAAGTGTAATTAACCCATGTCTGCACCATAAACTTATTTATAGAAAAAAAAGAAAAATATTTGCCATTACAGTATCCTACAACATATTATCGCTCTTGATTGCAAATATTGACGATGGGTCCATTAACATAGCGATTACTTAATCGTTTCTTCTCTTTTGTCTTTAATCTCATAAATAATTCATAATTTTTTCAATTAAACAATACAAGAATCGGTCCTTCGCTAATTTACCGTCGATTCTTAATGATTCAAAGGTATTTAATTGATTAACAGCAACTGTTACAAATATCCCATGACATTATTCACATTAGTACTTATCATTGTGATTATTTGAAAAAAATAATAAAAATAATGACAACTGTAGCGATAAAAGAGACAAAAATTAATTTGAAATTAAAATTTAATTTAACGAGTGTTTTAATTGTGCTAGAATTAAATGTATAGCAATCAAAATACAATATAACACTTCGCATAATCTATACATATATATATATACATATATATATATATGTGTGTGTGTGTGTGTGTGTGGTAAATTAACCTTGTAGAGGTAAGTGATAGTCAAATAAACTTTACTGTCCGCGCACTCAATTAAATTTCCCGCTTCAATGGCACAAGTGCGAGCAAGAATTTTACAATAAACCTTGGGCAACTCTTTGGGCGTCCAATGGAGTGGAATAAACGAAAAATTACCAAAGCACGTGTCGGGGTACTTGACAAATTGCTTAATGCCACTAATGATTCCAGATGCCGTTGCCAAAATAGACTTTATAATGATATCCTCGATGCGTTGCATAAGCAATTCCGTGTCCTGGCCGATGGATCGCAAATGCCTGAGGAGAGCCGATAACGTCCACTTGTGACCCACATCTTCTGCATCCGGGTCCTCGTTCCTTAACAATTAACAATTATTCGTCAGTCACTATGAATTATTAAATAAAATGGAAAATCAATTATTGTAAAAAATGCACATTTATGCGACATTACGAGGAGAAAGATCTCTAAAAGAAAAATCTCCGCCTGCGAAGCTTACCATTTCATTATTTTAATTCTACATCTGAAATATTGTAATATTGCATATTTTAGTAAATTACATTAGGTGTATGCATTTATTTTACAATCTTTAACTATATATAACGATGGGTGAAGTAGAGTTTTAGTTTGTTAACTTTATTATTCATATGCATTTATTCAAGAAAGAGGAAATGAGAATTTTGTACAGAATTTATTTATTCTTCGTTCGCAAATGTTTGGCAGTCAGTATTACTACTTGTTTTCAAGTAATTACCGAGTATAATGAGTGCCTCTTTAATAATTTTTTCCAAGTTCATTGTTTAAATATAAAAAAAAAAATGGAATAACTGTATTAATAAATTAAACTCGACTTGGGAATAACTCGCGAGTAAGCTTATACGCACGAAAATTACATTCCATCATTTATAAAAAGATGCACAATTAATAGAATTAATTTACATTAACTTATTATTATTGATAGATCGTGGGCCAAAATAGTCCACTCTTCAATAGAATTTTATTTATGTGTGCGTAATATTATGATTTTAAACAAATTTGCAATATTAATATCGTAAATTTGTACTCTCGTTTATTTTCTTTAAAAACGCATCGATGAAATTATTAGTGTTTACGATTGGAAAAGGTTGAGCAATTTTAAACTATTTATAAGCCGCTATTTATTTAATTTACACTTCACACCACATATTTCAACAAATGCGCTTCTAAATATATTTTGCATGCTGCAATAATTTACTCCAACTTAAAATATTAACGGATTTAATTGGAACATTTTGAATGGAGTTTTAGCAAATTCTTAAAAATTTATCGTTTCTAGTAGCCAAATTTACGAATTTAAATCAACAACGATAAGCAAAATTAAAAGGTCCTGTTGCTACTTTTAACAATTATTTAAACTAATTAACTGATTAATATAAATCAGAATTTTCACACTGAAAAATGGCTTCTCGATATTTATCTGTGAATATGTGAATTGCCTGTAAAAACCTTAAAAAAAAAAAAATGTCATAATATAAGCAGTTTTATGCCAAAAGGATCAAATAATATTTTTTTAAATACCGAAAATTTTGAAAACCTCGTAATATGATTCGTAAAAAAATAAATAAAAAATGTTTATGTCGGATGTATTCATCAATAGCTGTTGCCAATTACTGCAACCTTCGTGTATTTTCATTTACAATTAATGATAATACTAATAACGCGAAAATATTGCTTGCTTAAAATAATATTTAACCTATAATTTATCTCGTAGAGACGGAACAAAAATATATTTGTGCTCCTAAAATGAAATAACTATTTTTTACTTTAGTTTGTAATGCATTTTAGTTGTAGTTCTAACGCGTTTTAAGACAAAACTAATCATCAATGTAAATCAACTATATTCCCTCGATATTAAATATATTTACACTTTTTATGCAATTTTTCTTAAATATCAGCGAGTAAGATTCCTTTTATTATTCCTACGAATGGGCAAGTAAATGGTGCTTTTCAACTACTCACGTGACTACATTTTTATTTGTGCAATTACAATCGACAACTACTTGCTATTACTTATGCCAGCCCATTTCTCCAACTATCCGTTACAATATATTTTCGGATAAGAAGAATAAAAAAAATACAAAGAGAAACTGAATATTTGGCTTTCGTTATAAAATTAAAATATCATAAATATTTAAGAGTCTGCTATTTGATTGTTCCGACATTAGTGCTCGAATAAGTTCTATAAAATTTCCAATGTTTTTTTTAAATAAAATGGACGTTGAAAATCATTATATAGAATTTTTAATAAATATTTACAACGCATTTGTATAAATATTTAAAAACACGAAGAATAAAGTTCAAAAAATTTTGAACAAAAATAATAACAACGAAAATTTAAATCAAAATATTCCAGATTTTTCGTTCAATATTCATTAGGTTCAATTCGTTAAGCCATTTTATTAGACGAGATAAAAAAAAAAAATCATAACTAATTAAAAAATTGCTAATTATTTCATTTACATAAATTGCCATTTAGATTATAATTAAGCTAAGTGGTACATTTATAAATATGTAAAATATTGATGTAGTGATCCTTATAAATAGTAACTTAAATAGTACTTCATCAACCGTACTAATGAATAATGAACAAAGAAGCTGAAGTTGCTAAATGTATTTGATAATTAGGTAAGTTTCCGCATTACAAACGTTCTTTACTTTAAATATATAAATTAACATCATTCATAGAAATTATCTTGTACTCTACTCTAAACATCATTGAGAATTGCAGAAATTAATATTTTTTATATTTTTCACTTGTGCATTAATTAGTTGAATTTGACATTGTAATATAATATTATTATCTTGAATACAATACAAAACTTAGCGTTACATGCTAAGTATGAAAAAAATAAACACAACGTCTGCACTAGTATTTCTAAATTTATTTATTATTTAGTAGTCTGTGTTTGATCTGAGTTTTCAATTGTTACTAAACAATTACCATACAATTAATCCCGACATTGAGCATTATCTAATAGAATTCGATGACAATATATATTAACGCAAAAACATTCTAGAAAATTAAACGGCCATGCTTTACATTTATTTTAATCTGAGTATATATATATCTCAAAGCAAAAAACAGATTATTAATACGTTGAATAATCAGTTGAGCTTGTAAATTAAATTATTGGGGAATTATATACGCTTATAGAATCGCTAAAGACTAGATAAAGTTATTTAAAAATAAATCGTGGAGGAAGCGTGTAAAACTACCGCGATAAGTCAAACGCTCGTGAAAATTCGTGAATTTATTAATGGAGGGCCGGATATAGCATTAGACAATTGACAAGTAAAACAGTTTTTCAATCGTGACATTATTTAAGCACCACCCACCATGCAAACGTAAGCTTCTGACAAGCGAGAGAGAGAGAGAGAGCGAGAGAGAGGGGGTTGGGATAGGGGAGGGGAGGGGGGGAGGGTGGAATTGATAAAAGCGGAGGGAGTAAAATCTCAAAAATGCAAATATTTAAATA